>CAIGRT010069383.1:0-12913 GCA_903798405.1 Fraxinus platypoda | reverse complement strand
CTTAGTTTATCAAGTTTTTCCAACAGAAGCTACATCATGTCTTCCTCCTAGACCTATAACCATGGGAGGTTACTTTCACCATTATCTCTTTGATAAAGATTGCTTCACTTCCAATGTAATAAATGTTGAAGAAGTAAATGAGTCAATGGGCTAGTGTGGGTAGTTTTCCACACTGTATTTTTGGGGGAGAATATATCTTAGTTAGAATTTCGATTTGCCTAAATGGAAAATCAAATTTAAGTTTTCTGATGAAAGGTGATAGTGGTGGAAAGCTACCAGAAACCCAATTACTAAATTGATAAATGAAGAGTTAAAATTATAAAGAATGCGCTGAGTTCATATTTACATTAGCAAAGGGAAAAATAAATTTGTTGCACTTACTATCTTCAAAATCTAATCCAACAACAGTTGGTTGCATAAAGGAAAAATATAACTTTTATATAGTGCTTTGTAAAAATAGTGTAAGAATTCGCAGCATTAATAAACATGAAATTTCGGGTCAAGATGCTTACTTGAATTGATAAATTCTAAGATTTTTTTTGTGTGGTTGAAGCACCTTGCTTTTCAAGTGTCAAATTCTGCATTTTCTAGCACTTCAATGGTCCCAATTCCAATCACAATGGAAGAGGATTATATCCCCCAACTTAAGTGCTTAATTTTGTGAGTTTCTATGCCAAAACTGAGGTTCTATGTGCTTTTCATTTTATGTGTGATTTTCCATACGAATTTCACACATTTCTTGCCCTCTTTTCTCTCTCCCAAATGCAAGACAAAAATTTTGGAGGTTAAAATGGGGGGTTATAGAAAGTTATGGGAAGTTGTAGATTTGAATTCTAAATTCAAACTATTTCCTTCAATTCTTTTGATATCTTATAGGTTGTGTCACACCACATAGGCGGCCCACGACCAGTATTTTCCAACATATAGTATTTGATAATTTCTATAACCATTTTATGTACGGGTAATAAATATAATTGTTGTAACGCTTCATCTTTTTAGTTTGAAATTGGATTTATGGAAAGTACTCAATGACTTCCGGCTTAGATAAGTTGTTTTTCCACGACTTAAAAAAGGAAAAATGGAAGACAAAACTTCGCAAATGGAAAGATGAATCTTAATGAATTTCTTAAGAGTGCCTAGATTTCTAAGGCTACCAAGCAACGGGAGTTGTCGAATACAAGGACACTGTCAATCAACCTGCATTATTGGAAGCATTAGATTCCCGCAATTCATCCAGAACAACTCTCAGGCTGTGTTTCACGAACACGTTGATGAGCCAGCATGGCCATGCATCAGACACACTTAGAAATGTAATTCGAGAAAAAGGGATAAAGCCATTATGTGAAAAAGAAAAGAAAAATAATAAAATCGACAAAAAATGAAAATACATAGTAATCTCGGGAGATTCCTTGGTTAAGACATCAAGAAAAGAGTGCCGAGAAGAGATGAAATTCGAGGGAGTACGACGACGCCACGAAAATGTGGTCGGTAATCACTCAAACCCTAAGTGTGTGGGATGGAGAAGAAACCTTAACATAATTAGTTAATTTGGAAAGGCCAACATGCCTATCTGACATCAGAAAAGGCCCAAAACACACGATATTAAAAACAAGATTCCAACAAATATCAACAGATCAGAAAGTAAACTTGTAGAAAATTAAAGATTGAACACAAAGAATTATTTTGGCCTAAGCCACGGAGGTTCGGCGACCAGATCTAATGCTTACATCCTCCATTGAGCATCCAAAAATTAGATATCTGCTCGGATGCACTATTAAGCCTAAAAATGGCAACACGTTACAAAATGTTCTTCCAACACAAGAGAAAAAAGTACACAACACTTATCTCTTCTACATAAAACTACAGATCCTTAAGGAATCACATAAGAAACCCCACAATATCCAACATAAATCTCGACTGCAAGAAAACCATTATACTCACAGCAATCACTCAGATATACAGATTTACAGAGGCTAAACGACTACAATGATCTTAGTTTACAAGTTCATCATGAGAGATGAAGAACACAAATGACAAACCCTGATATACAAGAATATGTTACTTTCAGAAGAACCCAGAAGACGGAAGAACTCAAAAGGCAGAACCCCGTGAAAAATATCTGCACTATGCACACACACACACACACACATATCTCACACCATCAAGGTAGTGATCCAAGGGCCAGAGATAAAACACGTGTCAACATCTCATAAAATGTGCTTCATTAAGAAAAACGCATTCAGCCAAACACGACTTTAAGCTAATTTCTGGGAGCACATCATAGATCAATGGTTCGAGCCTCAACAACATCCATTATTTCAAAACTCTTTAATTGTCATATTCATTTTCAATTATACATTTACATAATAAAATATTTTACACGTAAACCCAAAATATTTTCCTTATTTTTTAACCATACATTCTCCAAAAAATTACTATTCAAAATCCAATTTTCTCAAAATAACGGCCATCAAAGAGGGGCTAAGGAAGTAGGACATACAATTTATTTTAAGTTAAAACTAAAATAAATTAAAAAGTTCTTTTAATCGACGTGTCCTCAACGTGTCGTCTCACTCTTTGAAAAATTACATGTCGATATATTTGTGTAGTGTCATGTCCACACCCGTGCAACTTAGATCTCAATCCATCTAATAGCCCGTTGTTAATGGTTGGAATCCAACAATTGGAAAATACTTTGGAACTGGAATAAAAAATGGGATATTTATTTGACTTAATTGGATTTGTCGTTTTTTAAACAGAAAAAAGTAAAAGGTTACAATATTTCAAAAATCAAACTTTTACTACAAAATTCACTCGTTTCATGCAGTTGTCTTTTTTTATTTTTTTCATCTTTAGGTGCTAGGTGCATGCATTTGCACACTACCTAATTAGTGATCCTAGAGTGTGAAATTGTATTTGTCGTTTTTTAAACAGAAAAAAGTAAAAAGTTGCAATATTTCAAAAATCAAACTTTTACTACAAATTTCACCTGTTTCATGCAGATTATTTATTTATTTCCATCTTTAGGTGCTTGGGGCATGCACTTGCACACTACCTATATGTATTTATTTACATTTTGTTTTCATGTAATGATTTTTATAAATGAATGTCAGCGAGATTTAAATTTAGAATTTAGCTTGATATCAAGTTAGTTCTCTAGTCGACATTGTGTGTGTATTTACACAACGTCATTATGGATATTTGGGTTTCGCCCATTTGCCATGCAACCCATATTCTACATGATTTTCTGGAAAGCTATATATATATATATATTTTTTTTAACTGATAATGTGGTGATGTATTCATGTCGGAGGAAAGATGGTTAAATATGTCAATCATTCATAGCATCTTATAAACCAAGTAAGCATAACTCATATACAGAATAAGCATAAATTAAACATCATTTTGGATTGGAGGATGAAATTGCTGTTTCATCATAGTTGGAGGACTAAATTGTTGTTTTCTAGTAGTTGGATGATCAAATAATTATTTCCTTATATTTGGAGGAAGAAATTGGGTGTTTCTTTATTATTGGATGACCAAATTACTATTTCCTAATAGTTGGAGGATGAAATTTCTGTTAAATAATAATTGGATGATCAATTGTCGTTCCTTTAGCATTTGGACGACCAAATTAATATTACCTTGTAGTTGGAGGACTAAATTGTGTGTCCCAAAAATGTTGGATGATCAAATCAATATTACCCTATAGTTGGAGGGAAGAATTGGTGATACTTAATTGTTGGATGACCAATTTACAATATCCTTATAGTTAGAGGAAGAATTTGCTACTACTTAGTTGTTAGATGAGCACATGACTATTTCCTTATAGTTGGAGGACTGTATTGATAATACCAAATAGTTGGATGACCAAAGTACTATTTTAGTATAGTTTTTGAGGATATGGATTAATATTTCTCTATAGTTGGATGATCAAATTACAATTTCCATATAGTTGGAGATGGAATTAGTTTTTTAGTAGTTGAATGACTAAATTATTGTTTCCTAATAAATAGCGGAAAAATTAATGTTTCATAATAGTTGGACGACCAAATTACTATTTCCTTATAGTTGGAGGCTTGAATTGGTGATACTAATATATGGATGACCAGTTTAAAATTTCCTTACAGTTGGGGATTGATTTGTTCATAATTATTAGACATGTGACCAATTTACAATTTCCTTATAGAAGGACAATTATGCTACTTATTAAATAGACGTCTGATCTAAAGTTTCCTCATAATCAGAGGATGATTCTAATACTTGTCAGTAATTTATGTAAATCAAGGACTTAAATTGAGTTTTAAATAGTTGGATGACCAAATTACAATTAGCCTATAGTTGGAGGATGAATCTTCTACTTTATAGTACTTAGATGACCAAATTATTTTTTCCTTTAGTTGGAGGATTGAATTCTTTATACTTAATAGGTGGATGACCAATTTACTATTGTCCCTACAGTTGGATTTTCCTTAAATTTGGATGATCAAATTATTATTACCTTATAGTTGGAGGACTGAGTTCATTATACAAAATAGATGGATGACCGAATTAGAGTTCCTTATAGTTGGATGACTAATATGGATTTTTTGTTTGTTGGATGAACAAATTATTATTATACTTTAGTTGGAGGACTGAGTTGGTGAAACTCAATATTTGGATGACCAATTTATAGTTTTCCTATAGTTGGTGGATGTATATGCTATTTCTTAGTAGTTAGATTACCAAATTACTATTTTAGTAATGCTTGAGGACTGAACTGGTGATACTTAACAGTTGGATGACATATTTATAGTTTCCTTATAGTTGGAGGATAAATCTGTTACGTCTTTATATTTGGAGGATTGCATTGGTAATACTGAATGGATAACCATTTTGAGATTTAGCCTCTGTTTGGTCGGAGTTAAAATCAGTTTTTTTCGTAAATTTTGATAAAAATTGATAAAATGTATGATATAAAAAATTGAGTGTCTCATGAAATATGTGATTACTTACTTTGATTTAAATTAAAATCTAGATTTTACCGAACAAGTGCTTAAATTAGATAGATGACCAAATTACTATTATTAATTAATAATTATAGAGTTGGATGAACAATTTAAAGTTTCCTTATGGATGGAGGATTGATTTGGACTTTTTGTTAGTTGTATGACCAAATTATTGTTGTTCTTTAGTTGGAGGGTTGAAATGGTGATACTAAATAGTTTTATTACCAATTTATAGTTTCCTTGTAGTTGGGGATAATCTGCTACTTCTTTTTAAGTGGGATTCTATATAATTAGAGGACTAAATTCATATTACATAACCAATTTATTTTTTCCTTATAGTAGGAGAAGTATTTGTTGATACTAGTAGTTGGACGACCAAATGAAATTTTTTGTATAGTTGGAGGACTAAATTCGATATACTTATAGATGGATGACCAATCTATAGATTCCTTATAGTTAGAGGATGAATCTACTACATCTTAATTGCTGGATGAGCAATTTACAATTTCCTTATAGTTGGAGACAAATTTGGAGTTTTTTAAATAGTTGAATGACCAAATTACTATTACCCTATAGATGGAAGACTAAATTGGTGAACTGAATAGCAGGATGACCAATTTACAGTTTCCTTATAGTTAGGGTCTAATTTTGACTTTTATATTAGTTAGACGACCAAATTATTATTATCCTTTAGTTGGAGGTCTTAATAAGATATATTAAATAGTTCGATGGCTAATTTATAGTTTTCTTATAATTGGAGGACTGAATTGGCAATACTTAATAGTTTGTTGACTATTTTACTGTTTCCTTATAGTTGGAGCACTGATTTGGTTATACTTATTAGTTGGATGACCAATTAATAATTACTTTATAAATTGAGGATGAATTTGCTAATACATAGTAGTTAGATGACCAAATTAATATTTCTATATAGTTAGAGGACTGATTTGGTGTTTTAGTGGTTGGACCAAATTTTGTGTTTCTAATTGTTGGAGGATGGATAATCAAATTGCTGTTTCATAATAGTTAAAGTGCTGAATTGTTGTTTCTTAGTAGTTGGATGACCAAATTGTTGAAGTGCTGTTTCTTAGTAGTTGGATGACCAAATTGTTGATTCTGAATAGTTGGATGACTAAATTACATTTTCCCTCGGCTTATTAATTAGAAAACAATAATTTGTTCATCTAATCACTAAGAAACAACAATTTAGCCCTCTATCTATTATGTTAAGCAATTTAGTCCTGCAACTGTTAGAAACACAACAATTTCGTCATCTGAGTGTTACAAAATAGCAAATTTGACCTCTAACCTTTTAGAAACTATAATTTTGCCATCAAATTAATAAGAAACAAAAATTTAGTCCTGAAACTATTAGGAAAAAATAATTTGGTCATGGAACTATTATGAAACAGCAATTTCATCCACCAACTATATTAAAACAACTAATTGGTCATCCATCTACTAGAAAACAACAATTAAGTCCTTTATCTATTACATAACAACAATTTAATCCTCTAACTATTATGTTAGAGCAATTTGGTCATCTAACTATTGAGAAACATCACTCAAACTATTATGAAACATTAATTTTTGCCATCCAACTATTATAAAACAACAATTTGGTCAACCAAATATTAAGAAATAACAACTTTGTCCTCATACTATTATGAATATACCACTACGTAAAGTGTATAACGCATATTTTCTATCTACGTTTATGGCTTGGTTTATTTTGTGCTGTATTCAAATTTTTGCTTTCACTCTAAGCATGTTTTCTTTTTTATGCATTTTGTAGATTTCATGCCTTCCCAAGGAAAAGATTGTTTCACTTTTGTTGTGTGATGAATCATGGGAGAGAAATGTTAAAATTTCAACCGGCCCCATATTTCATACATCTATTTTGAACAATTAATATATATTATAAAAGATATCCTGTAGTTTTTTTTATAATAAAAAATAATGGAGTACATACCAGCTTTACCACAATCTAATTTGGAAGTACAAAAAAGTGAACATGGATAAAAGAAAAGGCACACCTTGATGTATATGAATATCGAATAAAGTAATTGAATCAATATTCGACGTTTTTGTAAAATGTTACAAATATAGAACAACCTCTTTGCTACAAGTCCTCGTCAAAACTTTTCCTCAAAGTTTCTTACGTCTTCTAACTCTGTGCTCTTATTAAACATTGGTTGACTTCATATAAATATCTAGAAAGTTTTGTGTTGGTAGTAATCTACTTCTCGTTCAAATTAAATGGATAACAACAAGAAACATTAACATTTACAACAAAAACATAAGTATAATTGCACAATTATTGTCTTTTTATATGTGCTCTCGAATCAATTGTAATCTATTATTAAATAAATAGGTCAAAGACTAGAACCCGTTAAAAGAAGGTCGTGCTTTGCTTCCATCAAGGAATTTACAAAATGTTTATGATTGTATTTTATAGCCCATATTTGACAACCATTATTTGGGGAAAATAAAGTTTGAATAGTGATTTTTAGAAAAATGAGTGGTTAAAAAAATGGAAAAAAGCTTTTGGTTTACGTGCAAAATCTTTTATTATTTAAATGTGTAGTTAAAATGAGTATGTAGAAAAAATAGTTTAAAAATAATGATTGTCAAATTGGGGGCGCAAAGCATTTCGTGCCTTTCTAATCAAGATTGCAAATTCTTTTTGATGTGTGTGTAAGGTCAACAAAAAAACACAAGGACCTATGCGTGTAAATTAGTTGCTATATATTAAGTGTGAGTAAGGTTTGAGATAAGCTCCATCAATTCAACATTTACTTGGGAGAGATTTTTCCAATTGAAAAATTAGAATTTTGGAGATTATTTGCTTGAAAATAATTTTAGGAAAAATCTCTCTCAACAAACTCTCAGTATTACTCTTCATTGAAAATATTACTTTTTTTTTTCAGAAGCTCGTTCAAAGATCTTCGAATTGGTGATTTTCGAACTCGATTTAACATTACATTTTTGTACCAAACAACTAATCCAAACAGCTCTGACCCACAACTAATATATTCACCTCGATTGCTTTTCAATCTCACCCACAAAGAACAAGAAATTGGTGTTGATTTGAAACAACAAAGGCAAAAAGAAAGCAATAAAAAACAAGGTTCGAGGACGAAGAACAAAGCAAAGGTAGCCACCGTTTTTTCCAAAGCACAAAGCACAGCCAGTCTTTTTCTCTCTAATTCACAGCCACGTTTTCTTCTTGTTTACACAAATCACACACGATTCCAAACTTCCAATAACAAGAAAGGAGTCTATATATAGTCTTAGGATAGGTTACCAGTTTAGGCTAAATAAGGAATAAATGGTCAAGACTCAAGAGTCGTCCAATAGGTGAATATATGGACCGTGAACAATATTAATTTTTAAAGCTATTTCCAGCGATCCATGTTATTTTCGGGTCGAGCCTTTAGATTTAATTGTCGGTAATTAATTCATCATTGGTCAAGTCCTATGAAAATATATTTTAACATTTTACATCATCGTCATCTTAATACTCAATCAACCTGCAAGCAACCAAAAACTCAAATTTTACATTTGCATAATTAAGGCAACCAATAAAATTGGAATTACAGACCTTACCTCATATTTCGAACCCTGAAACACGCATCATACTTGTTCCATGTACTCACCAGGCCCAAGTGTAAAAAAAAACCCAAGTAGGAATAAGTAATCACAATAATCAATCAAAAGCAAACAAACATGCAATAAAGATATAACATAAGATAACACACAGATCTTTTCAAATATGTTCATAAAGAACAACAGACTAACACCAAGTTAATCAATCAAATGGCAAAAGCATATGCAACAAATGCATAAACGAACCCATGAAAAGATCTCACAACGCTTATCCTATCACATTCCGTATTGCTCATACCTTAAGAACAAATAAATCTTCTTATCGGCCACCATGCTCACTAGGCTGATCACTAATCCATGTTTAACTGGTAAATCATAATAGATCCTACGTCTGCGAGATAATCCTCTATTACTACCCATTTTTCTTAACTTAATTGGATAATGGATCTCCACCTAATAGAAGTGATAGAAGTGTCTCTTTCACACTCCACCTGATCAGGGTCTTAACAGATAAATGATTCCAAACATTTAATCACATCTTCACTCGTGATTCAAATGTCAAACTCCACATCTCCATACATATCACCAATGCACCCTTAGACATCTATACTTCACCTCACTAATAGACACTTACTGCTAATGCATCCAAACTCACTATGTAAACACATTACACCAAGTAATCAGACTTTTCTCAAATTCATGCAAATCCACATATCAAACATATTGAAGTGCATTATATATCCATACAATAGAATTAAGCAACACACATGCAGAAATGATTACACATAGATGTACAGTTAGTAACTAAGTTTACTCTCAATAAATCTCACTAGAGTTATCACTATACCCAATAACAACATTCGCTTTACATCTCATCTTACTCTTATGCTTATCCTTCTTTTTGAGACATTTCACCACAAAGTGTCCAATCTTATCACAATCGTAATACCCCTTACCATCGGATTTGTCTCAAACCCTACCCTTCTTCTTACCACTTTCACCGCTCGAGTCACTGTTGTCTTGAGCCTTACCCAGACTCATTTGCTTAAACTTTATTTTACTTCTCACCATATGTACCTCGCCACTCCTTTTATCCTTTTTCAGCCTTAATCTTCATCTCTTTACTTCTAAGGGAATTTATGATAATGTCGGGTGTTAAGGTATCTCTACCATACATAATTGCATTCTTAACATACTTATACGAGTCAGGCATAGAATTGAGCAAAATAATGGCCGTATAAGTTTCAAACACCTTTTCATCACAATTAACAATGTCTTGAACATACTTGTTAAGAACATTCAAATTATCATCAAGATCCTTGAATTATCTATTTTAAAACTAAATTTTTTTAGTAGGTACAAATTATTAAGAGTAGATTTAAAAAAATATAAGTCTTCCAGCTTTTTTCAAAGTTCTTTTGTGGAATCAAGTTTTCTAATTTTTTCTCAAAACAACATCAAATAGGTGTAAAATAATTGAAATGTAAGCCAGTTCATCATATTATTCTTTTGTACTTCTGTCAAATTAGTACGAAAATTGCTATTTATGGCTTTTGAAACTTTTTGTTGAACCAAAATTTCCTTCATCTTTTGTTCCCAAATTCAAAAATCTCATTTTCATCGAAAATTCTCACTTTGAATTGTGAAGACATTTTTGAAAACAGAATAGCCAAGTGCACAATTAGGTAGCACAAAGTAATTCTAAGGCCGTAGTAAACACCGTTCTAGATTCTCATGATTTCGTGAGATTCGAGTTCAACTGAATAATCAATGCCACACAAAGTTATGTCAACAAAAATTAAGTTTCTCACACAATGAAGTCTCATACAATAACTTAATGACAATTAAACACCGAAGCAATTATAAACTTGCAATTAAATCAACACTTCAAATAGAGCAAATAATTTCTAAACTCTAGCACAAGCAGTGGTTACCCTATATGGTAACTTAATCTTAATGTCACCCCATACGATGACTCGATAATGCTAGAATTTAAATGGGATACGCCAATTTACCAGAGCGGACCATCTGTAGTCTTTAAATAATAAGATATGCAAATTTACCAAACTTTAGGGCCACCACTATTCGCCCTAAAACTCTAGCACTGAAGCAATCAATCAAACACAATCGAATCTCAAACGCGTAAAAGGCAAAATTGTCTAGATTTCATTGTATAACTTGAAACAGAAAACAAACAACACAAAAATGTTAGAAATGATGCTAAGTGCTGCCTGAAGATATCGTCGCCTAAATATTCCTCACGTGCTCGCACGAGCCACCAACAGCTTTATGCGTGACCTTACACGTCGTCGCCATGCATTGGACCACCAGCTGCATCTCCACCTGCACGTCATGCCAGTGGTCTTCATTTCACCAACCGATCATTGGATTGGCCGAAAGTTGCACAAACAGATCCGATAGCCTTAATTTCAAACTAGACAACTTTAGTTTTTCAGCTTTCTGTTAGGTTGTCTACCTGGTTTTGGGTATGTTGATGGTCAGTTTCTTACCAAAATCCACCAAGTAGGTGCTTTGATACTAATTGTTGCGGAAGCTCAGTCCAAGATCTTCGAATCGGTGATTTTCCAGTTCAGTTTCACGTTACCTTTCTCTATCAAATAACCACTCCAAACAGCTTCGATCCACAACCAATATATTCACCTTGGTTACTTCTCAATCTTACCCACAAATGACAAGATATTGGTGTTAATTTGAAACCACAAAGAAAAGAAGAAAGCAATGAAAAACAAGGCACGGGGATGAATAACAAAGCAAAGGTAGCCACCGATTTTTCCAAAGCACAAAGCACGACAACTGTTTTTCTCTTTAATTCACAGCCACATCTTTTTCTTGTTTACACAAATCACACACGGTTCCAATAACAAGAAATTAGGCTATATTAGTCTTAGGTTAGGTTACCAATTTGGGCCATATAAGGTATAAATGGGCCAAGACTCAATAATCGTCCAATAGGTGAATATATGGACCGTGGGCAACATTAATTCCTTAAACTACTTCCAACGGTCCATATTATTTTCGGGTTGAGCCTTTAGACTTAGTTGTTGATAATCAATTCACCATGACTGAGGCCTATGAAAATATATTCCAACGTTTTGTTTTACATCATCGTCAGGGATTTATTGTGTATTAAAGCCCAACGGATTTAATTATAGACATCTTGCAATAAATAATTTCACATGCAAACCACATACATTACAGAACATTCAAAAGAATGTGGTGCGGAAGCATTAAGAAATTCTTGTAGTAAGAATTATGTAATAAATAAGAATGATATTTGAAAAATCATGTCTTGTATATATTGAATAATACTTTATTGTTGTTGAAAAATGTACAATACCTCTATATTTATAGGTAAAATCATTCCATATTCCTATTAATGTAAAGAAACTGAAATAAAGAAACTAAAAAAATCCCAATCTTAAAGGAATTAGAAATCATATTCTAATTAATATTAGAATAAAAAGATAAAACTTATTACAATTTGACATCTTATTATAAATATATAATCCTAATCCTATTTACAATAGAATTGTCCTATATCAATATATCCCACTTGAACAAAACTCGTCCTCAAGTTTTGTTGAAAAAAAGAATCGTTGATAACTTGTGTGTATTCGAATTTGGCTGGAACTCGAGGAAATTCTCTGGCCACATGTTGCCGTGTTCTATACTTGTTGAAACAACAACATTCATAGCAGTTAAGATCTACAAATTCTTGTTAGCTTGCTTCTCCATAGTTTGCTTCTTCACGGACTCGCGATTCCTTTCAAGACTCAACGCAGTCAGCATCCGCGTGATGTTATGAAGGGTTTCATTGATTCTCTTGATTCGTTGTTCGAGTTTGTCGAGCCTCCGTTGGTTGTCTACGGTTCGACTGCCACCAATACTTTTGTCGGCCATCGGATTAAGGCAATTTCCTTGCTTCGATACCAATTTTGGTGTGGAAGCATTAAAAAATTCATGTAGTGAGAATTATGTAATAAATAAGAATGATATTTGAACAATCATATCTTGTATATATTGAATAATAATTTATTATTGTTGAAAAATGTACAATGTCTCTATATTTATAGGCAAAATTATTCTCTAATCCTATTAATGTAAAGAAACAAATATAAAGAAACTAAAAAAAAAATCATAATTTTAAAGGAATTAGAAATCCTATTTTAATTAATATTAGAATAAAAAGGTAAAACTTATTATAACTAGACATCTTATTATAGATATCTAATCCTTATCCTATTTACAATAGGATTATCCTACATCGGAATGTCTAACTCAATTGCTTGGATATA
>CAIGRT010069378.1:0-27383 GCA_903798405.1 Fraxinus platypoda | reverse complement strand
CATTAAATCAATGCAATGCAGTTGGTGAAGACGCTCCAAATATGGGAAGTCCAAGATAAGTAGATTGCTGTGACCTCTACAATTCTACATCACCTCGTGAGTTTTCTTCTTTTTTCTTTGTTAAATATGTTATACATATAATAAGTGCTTGAATTCACAACATAAATTAAAAATTGCAGTTATGAGTTTCAAACACCAAGAGGAAGCTCGCCTAGTTCTCGGCTGAATTTACTTTTACTGCATGTGTGATGCACTTGACTTGACAGCTCAACCAGAGACGGATTTAAGGGGGACTGCCCGACCCAGTTCCTGACCAATTTTTTTTTAGTGTATATATTAGCTCGACTTGTAGTCCGATTCTAAATTCATCTCTAAATACAACGAACAAATTTTGTTGGGTTGCATTGTTTTGATGATTTTTTATAATCCCATATCAAAAGAGCGTATTGTATTCTCCCACATCGAATGGTTATTATTTAGCCATCTCCAACGTGCAAGTGCCTTTTTGGAGTGCCTCTTGTACTTTAGAGTATCCCAATTTGTGAGATAGTCTTGAACAATCTTGTATAGTTGTATGTGACTTAAAAATCTTTTAGACTCACCTAGTATGCATGCTTCCGCGAAAAATTTAGTTCGAGTACTTTGTATGTATTTTATAGAGGGTATGCTTTTGAATACTTCGTACTCTTTTGTATTCTTCAATGGTATTAGTGAAATTGAACTTGTCTCCATCAATGGACATAGGTCAAGTTTCGAACGCATTATTTCAACTTGCTCATTATCTCCTTTATATTTTGTTTAAAACCTATTATTGTGATTTCTGCACAACATACGTCTCTTACTTAACCTTGTTCTGCAATACATCGTACCAAACACACAATAATGTACACCAACCCACAACATTTGAAACAATAAAATTGCTTTGTTGATGAATAAATTAAGTTCTTTTATCTTTCTAAGTTCCTTCTTGTTCATATCATCTTTGAAAAAAAGTCGGGCTAATTCAAAGGGGGAGTGAGAGAGACAACAAGCCTCACATAACAAATGCAATATCCAGAGGAAGAAGAGGACCTCTTGATGTCAATCGATACGCGGCAAGGAAGCAGATATATTTGAGCACAAGATGTCAAGTTCAAGACGAGCCGAAGCCACTGCAGTTTGGATGATAATGCTCAAGAGTGGAAACATGGATATATTAGCTGCTATTTGCCCTAACAATGGAAGAAAAGCCTATCCCTTCACATCTGAATCTTAATTCCCGTGCTTCGGAAAAGGGTTCATGAATGTGCCATTGATCTACCACTACTACACAATCTCGCGAGAAGATCATGGAAGAAACAAACTGATGGGGAGCTTCTATGGAAAATGGGATTTGGATATTGCTGCTGCTAGTGTTACAAAAGCACTCATCACACAGAATGATTCTTCATATTATGGAAGTGATATCGGAGAAAGGAGTTGGGAAAGGGAGCTGGAAATTTCATCATATTCTCAAGACATCTTCAAAGTACCCATGGCTGATGCTTTACCTGAGAGCCGATGCCACAACAGGGTTATCTGCTTGATATCACTATCAAACCAGGGGAAAGATGAAAACGGTATGTGTTGAACCACCCATAGAAAAGCTTAAACTGTTTTGAGCATGTTCTCTAAATACTTGAATTCATGACCTTGACTTCTTTGATACCATGATTAGGTGGTTCATCAATACAATTATAGACGGGGCTTATTCAAATTTGCAAATGAATTGGCCAATTGCACTAACTTTTCTCCCTCCAACATTATATTATCATCCATTTTATCTTTGTTTTCTGCATTATTGATCATTTTTCTCAATAACTTATCCCAATGATTCCCAAGTAGCCGATTTCACAGTGAAATTCACATTAGATATAAAGCACACAGGGGTTCCAGGAAGCCAGTTCTACCTAATGGACATCAGTAGCTGCTGGAAGAATAATGGACAGCCAAGCAACAGTGATGTGACAACAGACATTACATGATACAGTGAGATGATTATTAATCCTTGCATAGACTCGTGGTGCTACCCGACTAGTCTGCAATCCTGCCCAGTAGCACACCCTTCTCAGAGGAACTCGTATTCATTCGCTCACACTCAACAGATACTGCAAATTTTACCTCATCCAGTTTGGGGAGAGTACAGATATCCTACAAAGAAGGGCGAAGGCTTGATTGATGATCCCAAGACCTGGGAACTTGATGTTGGGAACAAACACTTTATTTCTACCAGTTATAAACTTATAATTCTGCTTTCCAATGAAATCATGCCATAAACCTTAAATTTTTCAGTTTTTTTTCCTTCTTCAATCTAGTTGGTTCATCCTGAACAGAGATCCGTCACATTCCCTCTGTAGGTATTCACTATAACGGAGAAGATTACAAGGTCTCATGCACTCAAAACCGAACCCTGAAAAATTCATTAACATAGTAAGAATATTAGGACGACCTAATATGTGTATGGAGCACCCAATATACAAGTCATTGATATGTGATGAGGAGAATTAATGGGTACCTTATAATTAGGTTCTAAACTCATAAACACTATGGTATTAAATATGAAAATAGCTATATGGTTGTGACATGGAGCCACTCAAATTCGGCAAGTGAATCCAGCCCAAAATTGTCCCCACTCCAGTAAGAAGACATTTTTGTTATGCTACTAATACTTTGTACTTACTCTGCTATTGAGTTACAGGGCATTTTCCTGACAGTATTTGATTATCTTTGATGTACCAGGATCCAGGAACTCGACCATCAGACAGATATTGGTCATCCATCGTTACAGGTCTGATAACCAAGTTGCTGAATGGACAGTCAGTGACTTCGATATCATTGTCCCAAAAGAGGCTGCAGGAACAAGAATCAATGAGAACAAACTGAAGTCTCTCTCCTTTTTCTTCCCCTTTTGATCTTGAGTTGTTGACTTTCAGCATAAGTATAATGGGATCTCAAACTAGATATAATATGGAGAAATTTGGGTTTTTGAATTCGCAGAAACCGAACTAATATTAAGGATTCCTATTGCAGCAGCTCGGGAAAGAAGTAGCAGCACAACAAACTGGAGCATCAATGATGGAAGATTTATAACTATAACAAGTGTTCACCAATGATGTTAACCCTTTAATTGCCATAATGACATAGGGCAATGGCATTAGAATCCTGACCTCAACCGTAATTCCTGCCTAATTAAAATGAAATTACCCTCCCCCTATTTATAGATAAAAGCCTGTACAGTTTATTGTATTAAACCTTAATACCCCCATCTTCTAACACATGAACTTGAAGGTACCTATCAGATTACGTTTCTTCTCTGAATACCTATTAAGAAGATGGTATATTCTTTCGAGTATTTTTCTTTATTAAATGTCTAAACTTGCATAACATTGGTACTTGGGCAAGGATCTAAGATTTATTGATGGCAAACAATGGTGGCAGCAACAGAAAGCATTCTAATTTGTGAATAACTTCTGGTGATTCAAGACAAGGTAATATTGCAGAACATCAGAGGCATTTAATTTGGCCTACAAGAGTGAAAGTTAATTGAACCGACCACTCAGAATAATTGTAACAGTCTGAATATCGTCCATTCTCATCCCAACAACGACCTAAAGTGGGCAACAACACTGAAAACAGTAAGAACAACTCACAAGTTACCCAACATTTATCTAGTATGTTATAGATACAATAATTTTGTTAGAAGCAATGTCCGCAAAGCTTAAAACTTCCCATTCCAATCCCAAAAAATAAGAACCACATGATTTTATGTTAACAACGCACATTATAGATATCCAGAACCTTGTAAACCAGTTCATTCTCAGGGTATGATTAACGAAGGCCGAAGGATACTTTATGAAACTCTATATTTGAATAATACTATCTTCAACAAAAATTAATATAAAATGAAAGGCATAATTGAACTTGCAGGACGAAACTCTAAATCAGAAATAACTATAGAGATGACAGAAAACTAGCTTGAAGCGCCCTGAATCACTCAACCTACAAAACCCAAGTCCGAGTCCTGAATTAAGAGCAGCTTTAGTGACAGCCTACAAAAATTTTCCTCGAGTCATCGACATCATACAGCACAAGTAGCTATAATTACCCAACTTTTGAAAAAAAAAAAAAAATATATATATATATATATAGTCGAAATGATCCACGATTGCAAAATTCTCAAGTAACGTAAATTTCAATTTGGCCTCCATATGGGAAGGATTTATAAACAGTTTAATGCATAAATAGATAAAAACGAGTGATGGATAAATGGGTAGTACTTGTTAGTCTATTGAAATGATTGGTTGAAAATGAAATTTGACCACATATATAAATGATTTATAAATTTTGCCAAATGGAGGCGTAACAATTTCAATTTAGCATTACGTTGATCAACATTCTCATAATGTCAAAATTCTATATTAGCTGGCCTTGGGAACATCTATGTCATCAAATTTTTTTTTTTTTTATTTTTGTTTCTATTACTATTAACTACTCACTTTCTGCAGGTTCAACATAAAACTTATTCTTCTACTTTCTTTACATCGTTAAATTTTCTATTTCATACTAAACAAAAGATTGATGTCTATTTTCATTTTTCGAAAATTAGCATAGGTCTCCCAACATATACATTTGAGCATTTAGGCCCCCAACCATATCCTCTTCTCATTTAGGCTCCCAGCTGTAGGACTGGGTCCCCACTGTCGGAATCCATTCATTTTAGTTTTGAAGATGTCACGAACAATGCACATGGAAAGAGATTTTGGTTGAAAAGATCATTATACCCTCATTTTTTTAGTTAAAGAAGAAATGATCTTCTCCCCCTCCCACCTGTCACCTCTCTCCCACCCCTATGACCAGATTTCCACCCCAAATGGACAGCAAAGGGGTGGGGATGGGGAATGGAGGAAAACAATTGGGTGGGAAATAGACAATGGTGAGAATAGCACAGAAGCAAACGGCCAGGGGTACAGATTCCTTTTCCTTCCCCATTTTTGCTCTTTTTTTTTTTTGGAAGTGATTTCATCACACATCGTGGATTAGTTTCATTCCATCAACTATTTGCAATACATTGTATGACACCAATTTTTATCTACACAAGTACCATCCCTCTTGAAGGGCACGTATGTTAAGTTGGTAGCGAGAGATTAAAGCCCCACTGATTCGAACTCCAATCTTGTCTCCTAGTTAGATATTACATGTACTTTGAATGTTCTTGACATCTTTTCTATCCTGAAATTTGTTCTCCTCCCTTTTAATCTCCCTATCACTCAACCATAGGAAGACATATTTTTTTTAGTAACAAGGAAACAGAGCACTAATGGATGAGCTTTAATCCAATTTTTCAAACAGTTGAGTTTTAGGAAGAACTACTTTTAGACTCTAAAAGGGAAAAAAATGATCATGCAGCAGTATCAGAAGAATACCTCTTATTTATATGGAAGACAAACTACGCTACAAACACGAACATCCTCAAAGTGACTGAAGAAGATCCAAAACAGATTTTCGGTCAGGCATGCTTGGAATGGCTCCCTTTACTTGAACACAAAGTGAAGCAGCAGCAGCTGAAAATCATGAATAACTTTGTGAGGCAGCCGAAATAATTGTAAAATGGGAGGAAAAAAATACTATGCATACCTGCAAATCTCAAGCATTCCTTTATGGAGTTTCCCTCCACAAGAGCCACTGCAAAAGAAGCAGTGAAAGTGTCACCAGCTCCAGTGGTATCAATTACTTTTGGAGCCGATATGACGGGTTGTCTAATTGGTTCCTCTCCTTCGGTGAAAAGAATAGACCCTTTAGCTCCGAGTTTCACAAGCACTTGCTTAACACCCTGAAAGAAAAAGGAATACTCAAGAATATGGAAAAAGAAATACTAAAAGAGATACTCCAACTGATATCACCATTCCATAATTAGCTGTCTTTGATACCTTGAGTACAATTGTTACTCACCATTTTATGGCATTTTCCCACAGCTTGGTTTATCTGTTCAAAAGTTTCTGTTGGCATGTTCGTCAGACGAGCAAGCTCACTCTCATTTGGGCTGAAAATATCGACAAAACTAAATAGCTCTATAGGGATTGGTGCATCAACTCCTCCAGCATCCAAGATGACCGGGACAAGTGCACTCTTAGCGACCTAAAGAGAGAAAGATGGTTACAGAAGCATACTGCCGAAGGATATATAACTGATGAAGAAGTTTCTCTGATTCGTAATAACTCCACTGTGTAAGATATAAGGGCAAAAAAACAAACCCAAAGAAGCCAAGGTCATTGCAATTTGAAAACAAAAGCAATCATGAGTTTGGAATTTCCCAATGCTAGCACATCTTAAGAGACTCTTCAAAAACATGTCTAAAGCAGATAAAAGAGAATAATGCAGGTGAAAAAACAATTGTACACATGTTGAAAAAGGAATTGAATACTGAAGTAACTTTGGTTCCTTTGTTTTTTTATTAATTTTATGCAAAACCTAAACCAGAGGCATAATGGGGTAATTTGATAATTCTAAAGCCTGTCTTTGAAAAATGTGGT
This sequence comes from Fraxinus platypoda, assembly GCA_903798405.1. Lineage (NCBI taxonomy): Eukaryota > Viridiplantae > Streptophyta > Magnoliopsida > Lamiales > Oleaceae > Fraxinus > Fraxinus platypoda. The sequence continues at coordinate 20,835 of CAIGRT010069378.1, read as the reverse complement.
GAGAAGCACGAGGACTTGAGCCAAAGAATTGCTCCAAACGATAAATATAAACGAAAAAATACAGCAGTGCTACTCAGAATTTCCTTTCTAAAAAGAATGAATTCGTCTCATTATTTTAAGAAGCCAATCAGTTATAATTCTGATCAACAATCCACTTTATGGCTTTCTAGTTGAAACCCAGCCTGAAACTCATTGGCCATTCTTTATTGCAGAGTTTTAGTCTGAAAGCGCAATCTGACAAGGGTCAGGTGACAAAACCCATCTTATTTTCTTTTTTCTATGAGAGAATCTCTATTATCTAGAGAAAAATCTTTTAACCTTTTGCTAAAGATAGAAGAGATTTAATGCTTTAGGAGAACATATAAGAGCTTAATCATTCCCACGAATAATTTTCTGAAGAAATATCTTTGTACTGTACAAAATAAGGTAACATGTATGAGCCTGAGGGGAAAACAAATGTTTGCCATCATCAATACATTTAGCAGTTTCCACCATCCACAAAGGGCTTCCATATGGATAAACTCAATGCCTAGTTTTAAATCAGATAACACGTCAAAATGCCATTGGTTTTCCTTTGATATTTCATTGAGCAAAATGCTCAAACTCCATCCTCTAGGCTATTCTTCTTCAACATAGTTGCTAATCTGCTTGATAGCAGTTTTACTGGGTGCTAAAAGGTTGTGCATCTATGAATGTAAACCCCTTCTAATGGATTCAACTTGGTCTATATCACAAGTGCCCAATTCACAGGCTTTCCCTCCGCACAATATAATTTCTGTCTGCTTGAAAAGACAACGAGATCTGGGCAAAATTGTTAATTGCCCAAACTCGAGCCATGACATTTAAATCTTTTAAGTAAACACAACTATTCAGCAACACACACATGACTTTGATCTCACGAGGGGAAGACTCAAGCATAAAGCTATAAACTTTAAACATTTTGAATTCATTTCTCTTGCAACTACTCATATATCCATCTCTAAAATGAAAAACACTATACAAGCATTGGTTTATAGGGAGGTTTGTAATAATTACAGAACAGAATAGTCATCAATCCATATAAAGATCCCTCTTTAATATCTCATCCACCGATTCAACCTTCAAGCATTATTATAGAACATTTAAAATCAAGAACCTCACCTTTGCAACCTGGATGTTAACAGAATCAGGAATCTCCCTCTGAAGCAAAACAATCCCAGCATTCTTAACAACCTCCAGATCCTCCTCGGGCAGAGTATCGGGCCAACAAGCCATATTAGCACCCCCAACAATAATAATAGAATTCTGCCCATCAGCGTGCAGCATGACCACAGCATGCCCAGTAGGAACATTATCCAATCTACTCAAATGATCCAAACACACTCCACCACCCTCAAGTGCCTCAGTGATCAACTTCCCATGTGCATCATCCCCCACTTGCCCCAAAAAGTATGTGGGATATGCTAGTTTTCCCCCACAAACTGCCTGATTGGCTCCTTTACCACCTGCCAAGATTTGCCCAGTTTTAGCAGATATAGTCTCACCCTCCTTAGGCAACCTGTCAATCTCCACATATAAATCAGCATTGGCTGATCCCACCACCACTAGTGGCGGTATAGACTCCCTCGAAGCATCCAAAGCAAAACAAGAAAATGGGTTCTCTTTTCCTGATGATTTCAAAGTGGGATTGAACTGAATTGAAGAAAATTTGTCGTTAAATTGGTTTAAGATTCTTGAATTATTTTGGGATGCCAATGTTGGAAGATTGTGCCAGTGTTTTGGGGCTGAAAGAGTTGAAATTCCTCCCATTTTTTTTTCCTTGTAACAGTACAATTCTGCTTCGCCTTTTCAACTTCTTTTTCTTCTTTTTGGAATCTTCGGAAATTAATTAATTTTTAATGTTGTTATCTTATCCGGAGTTCTTTACGCGATTCAGGGTACATAATTGCCAGGTCTCCGTAGAGCTATGCGGGTAATTCAATTTGTGATAACTATAGTTTAGATAGGTAATTGTAACTTAAATTTTTAGCCGGATAAATGTACTTTAATTAGGATTTCAATAGGGACAACTCTATTCAATTCTGTCAATTAAATTGATAAAAAAGATAATGAAATCGTAACTAATGATGACGGTATCCGGTTCACTTAAATTACGTTCATTCTGCGTCAACAGCTAATGACTATGTGTGATGATCGTTTTATTTAGTCATCGATTTTCATCAACTGAATTGGACAAAGTTCCTTAATTAAAATTATATTAAAATATAGTTACTTGATTGAAATCAAATTAAAATTAAATTACACCAATAGAAATTAAATTAAAGTACAACTATCCAATTGAACAAAATTGAAAAATAGTTACATGATTGAATTGAACCAGATGTAAGTATAGCTACTGCGAATAGAATTTGCAAATTGGCTTAAATTTTGAGAAAATTTCACCCAGAGTCCTCAAACTTTAATATATGGAGCACTTGAGTCTTCAAGCAATTTTTTTGGCCTTCAGAATTCTAAGCTTTTATTTTCTGTACATGTTGGTCCCTTCTAAATGAAGATCGTTAATATCTTGTGAATTAGGAACATGATAATTTATTTCAAAAAGCAAGCACATCGTTCCTCACACCACATAGTCGCTACTGCTACTCTTATCGTCTCTAAATGTTCTAATCTCTCGTGTCTCTACTAATCCAAAACTCATACAATTGATAGATAATTTTTTATGTAAATACCTACATATACATTTATGTAATAGTTTCTATTAAAACCTCTCTTATTTTATAATTGCTAACTTTAATTTTAGGGAAAAATTGGTTCCTATTCTTTTCAATTTTTGTAGACTTTACTCTAATTTTCAATTTGTAACAAGGTAGGTTCATAAGCTTTCATAGATATGCACTTGGAATCCAATTGGATGGAAACATCCATTTGACCGTTAGTTGACTAAGAAAAGTGAATTTTGACTAATTTTGATCAAATTGAAAGAGATAAAATGGTAACTTTACAACTACCATATTAAATAAATAAACAAAAAAAAATCAAAAAAGTAATTAGAAAAAAATAAAAAACCAAAGAAGAAAAAATAAAAAATAAAAAGTTTCTCTCCTTCAAGCTCCATCCCCATCCCCATCCCCATTCCCTTTCCCTTTCCCACTATCCCGTTTCCTAGCAAACAATAATATTGGTACCACCGTCGGTCGATCACGGCCAACTATCTCACACAAGCCACATCGTAAACCGCCACCACACCATCAAACTAAAATTAACCACCTCCATTAAACCAAAACCAACCGATTTTGACCTTCCCAATTTTAGTTGCTAGAAAAACCAATTTTCGGGAGAGAAAATTCACATTAATTGTTTAATTTTAAGGTGGGCTATGATAGATTTTGGTAAATTTCTTGTATTTCAAAGTAGGATTGTAGCAAAACACCATATCAATCAAGTAACCAAACGACATGTGAGGCTTGTCTAAGTTTGACTCCTCAATTTCCTTTTTGAAATGGAGCTTGAGCACCATTAATTAGGTTTTACTTATAAATGGGCAGACGAGATTTCCACAAATAACGTTGTTTAATTTGAATTGAAGGTTGTCGGAGTCCCAGGTCCGATGTCCAAATGGTGAAGGAGTGAGGAAAATGGTGGGTGGGATTTTGGTGGTTGGTTTTGGTTTGATGGTGGTGGTTGATTTTTCTTAGATATGTTGCTGGTGTGGTGAAAGGTGTAGCGTTCGTGGTGGTTGTACCAGACGAGGATAATTGCAGCGGTGGTGGCGCCTCGTTTATTCGAAACAAGGATAATTGCAACAGTGGTGACAGTCCCAAATAGAGATAATTGCAATGGGAAAGCTTCGTTAAGGTTTGTGAAATGTGTGGTGGTTGTGGCAGTAGGTGGTGGTGGCTTTGATTTTTGGTTTGGACGGATGGGTGGGGGTGGGATGGGGTAAAGAATGAGACGAATAGTTTTTTTTTTTTTAGTTATTTTAATTGTTTTATGATATTAAATAAAAAAGTTACTATTTTACCCCTTTCAATTTGGTCAAAATCCACTTTTCTTGGTAAACTAAAGGTCAAATGGATGGTTTTCATACAGTTGGACTCCATACACACACACATATATATATGAAAGATTAAGGACCTTTGCTGATACAAATTGAAGGTTATGATAAAGTTTACAAAAATTGAAAATGTTAGGGATCGATGCTGCAATTTTCCCTTCATTTTATGATCAAATTACTTTCTTAAGTTCCTTAAATTCACTAATGCACGATCCAAATATTGTTCTATGCCTTGCTACTTTTTTAAGAAGTGAATATTTGGTCAACCATCGAAATAATGAAAATATAATGCAAAAGTTTGACCAGTTTGAGGCACGGTGAGCTAAAGAGAAAATGAAGCAACTTCTATTTATCATGTGACATCGTCGTACTTTCCGTCATTATGTGGCTCATTTTATATTTAACTGTTTTATGATCGCTCATAGTCATCGTCATCCATCTAAAAAACCTAAGGTCCAAAGTCTAGAATTGAAATTGATCTTGTATCTAGAATTGAATCAATACATTTATAATGATCATTTTTTCATAATCTAATCAAATACAACATGTAAAGTAGGTTAAATTGAATACAATATAACAAAATTTATCACGTGTCCTATTTTTTTCTTAATTTTGTCAAGAAATATACTATGATTTCCCATTTGATACAATGGACTACACAATAAAGTCGTTGAGTTTAATTTTGCCATTTTAGTAATGCAAATAAGTTATTTTTCATTTTATAAAAAAGTAAAATAGCATAGCCGAAATAGATTATTAAACAATAAAAGTGAAAATTGCAACAATGATCCCAAGCCTTTGAATTTTTCGCAGATTTTATCAAAACATTTCATTTATACCATCCACTTTCCCAAACATTCCAAAAATTCGCACATGAAATCTAAATGGATGGAAACCGTTAGTTGACGAAAATTGTGGGCTTTAACTTTTTTTTTGACCAATATTTAAAAGAATAAAATGATAAATTTATATATTTTACTAAAAACACAATTATAATAACTAAATTAAAAATTGAAAGTCAAAATCATAGCCCATCTCTTTTTTTCCCAAACCCCGTTCAACCACTTACCCCTTACCCCAAAACCAACGCAAGCAAAAACTTTCCCACTTTTATGTGTACATAAATATGTAACCCCAAATTCGCCAGTGTTTATGCCAGATGATACTTTCTTCATTTGCACCGCTGTGAACTCCAACGTCGCCAAAGCCCATGCTACGCTTACTCATATTGTTTTCTACGTTGACAACAAGCCCAATTCGGCCATTGATCACGGACTGGAGGTAGAAGTTTTGAATTCTCTATCGTTGTTTGCTTACTCCTTTGAGACTCATCCGGAGGTGCTAGAATTCGTCTGTGCTTATCAAAGTTTGAAAAGAATGAGACCGGTTGGTTTTTACCCAAACGTAGTCACTCTTTTTCACGAAGAGTGCATTGTTCTACTTGCCCCCTTTGCGATCGCGCGTCGATATGTGATTTTTAGTTTTTTATAATTTTTGACTATGGGATTGAAGAGATTTGATGAATGATGGGGAATAAATAGTTTTTCTTTTTTTATTTTTATTTTGTTTTAATTATTTTATTTGTTTTATGGAGATAAATAGCAAAGTTACTACTTTAACTTTTTTAAAATTTAGTCAAAGTCAATTTCTTCGGTCAACTAGTGGTCAAATGTCCATCCATTTGGACTTTATGTCCATTTTTTGAAAGATTTGGGATCGTGAATGAAATAAATGAAAGGTTCAGGTAAAATTTTTTAAATATACAAAGGTTTGGGATCGTTACTGCACTTTTCCCAAAATATAGAGGACACGCGTTACCATTTCACTGGCTCGTTAAAAGTTCCAATTCTACAAGGAAAACACTGAATCACAGCCCAAAATTTTCATTTTCCGCTGAAAAGACCATTACGCGAACCGCCGAAGACTCCACCAACTGTTAATTAACAGCCCAAATACAAGAAACAGAAAACCAAGAAAACGAAAAAAAAAAAGAAGTCTTTATCCCTCTTTCGATTCTTGAAGCGAACCCAGAAAAAGAACAAAAATTTACCAACTGGGATGAATTTTACTTTAATGTGAGAGAGTGAAAAGAGTGTTCGAGTTTTTCTTGATCGATTAAGTTACTTTGGGAACATGGCGGGTTTTGGTGGGGTTGAAGAGAATAATTATGTGTTGTTGCAGGATCTTCAAGTGGAATTAAGAAAAGATGGTGACGAAGAAGCAAATGGGTGTTTCACTCTCTGTTTCTGGCTTTACATTCATAACTGTGCTTCTTTTCCCTCTGTAATTCTTCAACAGGTTTCGTAACTTCCCTTAACTGACTGACTTTTCATTTGTTTTTTCTAATGCTGCTGTAAAAATTTTTTTGTTTAGAGAGCATTGACATCTATTTTTACCTAGGGTCATTGAAGTGGTGACTTAGCGCTGATGATGTTTGTTGTACATGTGTGTATGTTTGCTTTATTGGAATTTTTCTGTTGGAATATTGTTGTTTCTGTGCTCGTACAAATCATAATTATCGAATGAGACTTTAAAAGATTTGAGCTTTTTGGGGTAAATTTTGAGTCTTTTTTGTTGTTCTCGTGCAATATTTTTTTTCCAAATTATGGAGGTAGACTAGTAGGTAGTGCTGAATTCTGTGACTGAACGGGCTCTTAGGTCTGTCTGAAGATTCCATTTTTATCTGATGACATCTTCTTCAGCTTGGTGCCTTTGGAGCTGTTAGTAGAAAGATAATAATTTTCCACCACTTAAGTACGGTATTGTATTTGCAAGGTGATATGGGTCTGATGTTATATTTTATTAACCAGTTTGGCCTGCATCGACCCCATCTGCTGGAGTATAGACACCTCCTGCTGAATGGTCATTGGCAACTGAACTTATGTGATATACATTTCTTAAGCTTGGACAACTTACATAGTTGTCATTGTGTTTTTCTTGATTATGCTGAATGGTTTTGCTTCATTACCTTTTTTATGGTAACAAGGTATCAACAATGCCTATGCTTTCTAAGCAGTAAGCAAACATTTCCGATATCTGTGTATACCTATAAGACTGTAAAAAATGATTTCGATTTTACCCGTGGTTTCTTGTTATATTCTTTTCATAAACCAAAATGCACTTAACTTAGTTGCACTCTGTGATATGCTTCTTCATACATTGTTTGTGGAAGAAAGATGGCTAAGTTTATCTTTTGGGTAATACGCAGAAGCACCCAGAAATGGCATCCAGTGCCCCTTTCCTTTGGTTGAATGAAAAGAAGAAAATGACGCTTTTCCCGTTGTATTTTCTGCACCAAGAGGCTCTAGATCCTGATAATATGGTTCCATGGATGGAAGTTCCAGGTGCCTCTACTGAGATGGAGTTCCCAGAGAAGAAATGGGTTCATGTTGGATGTGAGGTATTTTGTTTTCTAATACACATCACATTTTCTCACCTGATTAGATTTTCCACAACTTATCCCCTAGTGTGTGTGATCATTTATTAGTCTTAATTACCTGGACATGTCTTTGAAGATGATACTTGTGATTTATTTTTTTCTTATTTTCTAGTTGATTTATATTGCTAAGATTGTCTACTGGGTAGAAAACTAAGGAATATAACATGCGCTTATTTTGAGGTAATAGTCTACTTCTTTTGGTACACATTGATGAAGTTTGAGGAGAGAAAGATGGAGTAGAGATTTTTTTAATTATCTTCCATCACTCAAAGTGATGGTGGGAAATTGTACCAGGTCCATTATGTTTCTTGGGTAGATTTTGTAATGTGATTATGGACTCTTGGGCCAGTGAGCAATTTTAAGGGTGTTGGTGTAGTGTGATTTGGTGTGCTATAAGACTCTAATGCTGATGCAGCTTTTAATTGTGAACAACAGATTTACTTCTGGGCAAAATTTACCTTCCCCATCTTCATTTGCTTGAATAAATATTAGAAATGGTTTTAAGTTGTGGGTTCTCCTGTTTGAAATAAGTAGCTCAGTTCATTCTACCTTTTTTTTCCTGCCGCTCTGTTTCTTTCTTTTTACTGACAAATAGTACATGTACCCATATACCTCATATATTTATATTTATCTTCTCTCTCTACAAATTTGAGTATTTTCATCTTAATAAATTAAAGATATCAAATAAATTGCATCCTCATTATTTTTAGGTGGTGGTCCAAGAAATGCTTTTTGTTATCTAAACATTTATAGTTGGTTAATGGCTACGTATTTCAAAATTAAGGCGAGGTGATTAGCCTTTTCTCCATGTCAAGATGCTATAGATTGGATTGCGATTACCAATATGAATGCCTTGCACTGAAAGAAAATAGGGCTTCGGTGATCTGAAAAAGGTTGGCAGTAAAGCATGTTTCACTAGACAGAAGAAAAGTAAAAGACATAAAACATTGGACCATTTTTGGAAATGGGAGATTAAAATGGTTATGATGAGTTGCAGTTCAATGTTGTTTTAGTTGTGGGAAAATAATGCTGCCCAAATGGAAAATGGCTTTTTAAGACATTCTACACCGTTAACTGCACACTATCCTGAACACATTGAGAAACATTGTACCAAAGAATCTGAAGTAGTCTCATAATAGGGAATCTATACATACTGGCTTATGAATTTAATGTGTACAAAAAGTACAAAATGAAAATAAAATGTATTATACTTTGGACAGCTTCTATATCATCTGAATTAAGAATTTGTTTCAGGTTCTCAGTTCACTGCTAATCCTGTTTGTTTCTGAAATCAGCCTCTTCTTGAGTGTGTTTCTCATCTATTATGCCTTTTTGTGGTAAACCTTATAGCACACTGTTTTATTTTTCAGGTGTTGTCAGATATTCTGCGGCTTCACGTGGATGGAGAGATTGTGGGAGAGAAGCATGTAACTTGCTCCCTTAACAAGGATACACATCCAAATGCTCTGGAAAGAATGTATTTGGTAAGGATCGGTGGAAATGAGGATGGATTCCAGGCTTACGTTTATGGAATGGATGTCTTGTCTCCATCATCACCTGTTGAACATCACCATGTGAAGGTTCATACTTTTTAAAAAAAATTTCGAAATGCTTTTTTGCATGTATGGAATTCTTGTTTGTGTTGACCCTTGCTCGCTGATGGCAGGATCCGCCGGTGCAACTAGCTATTGACCATTCTAGTGCATCTGAAATAGAAGAAGACAGTGATGGTGCTTGGAGCATTGTTGGCGGCAAGGTTAAAAGGATTTATTTTTGAGAATTTGTGCCTGTTTTTGGTTTTAGTTTTTCCTGTATGAAATGCAAATGAACGTCAAATTATTGGGGGATATAATCGAAATTAATTTTATATAGCAATTAATTATACCCACTGGTCAATGATATAAATATTTTTCTACCAAAATTGTCAAATTTGCTTTAGTAATGTCTCCGACTTATTTATATTTTTAAATTTATATTTATTAATTATTGGTCTTTTTTTAACAATTCAGCCTGGAAGTTAGAAGTTATATTGATATCTGCTCACTTTGTAGAACCATATAGTGTTACTCTGTCTAAGAAGTATGATAATTACATGTTTCAGATTTTAAGTTGATCACCTCTGTAGTTATATTTCCATCATTGGTTATTGCTGAAATCAAAATTCAATGCAGTTTTTTTCTTTATGAAATATTAGAATGCTGGAAGAAAATAGTGCCCCTTGTTTGAACATGACTTATTCATTCATCTTCAAAGAGATATTACACGTGTCCATTTTTTTGGAGATATCTTATTGAGCATCATGCTAAATGTGGTTTTGCTATTGAGTCACACTGGGAAATTTTTTCCGTCACGCTCTCACTACTTTTAGTCAATGCCTTTTAAGCATGATTTAGCCCTGATTTTGCAGTAGAACGTGCTAGTAGACTAACAGATGTTATGCATTTCTAGCGTTTATTCGCTTAACTATAGATATTGTCTGCATTTAAATTTCAATTTGCATATAATCTAAACTAAGCATCACCTTTGACTCACATTTAGGTACAGTGTTTTGGGTTTCCTCGGATATTTGTCATTCTTTTAACCCAATCTTTCGTCTGTTTCATGGAAAAGCAGGCATCTTGTCGCAGGATCTTTTCTATGGATGTTATTTTATTGGATGCTTTTGGCCATCGAGTGAACAAAGAATTGGAGGTTTTCATTTCTTTCTTTTGTACAGTTACTAATCGAGGTTGATTTATACATATTGTGGGTTTCTACTTAAGTCCAAACTAATCTTTTCCTTAAGGTTGTTGCTTCCCTTTGTTATGCCGACAATGAGGCTCCTGTTGAGAACACAACTGATTCAGAAGCTCCCCTTCTCACGAGCTGTGATGGAATTGAATTTTCTTCTCAAGATAGACCATGTAAATTAACCAGTGGACGTGCTTCCTTTAAGCTCAAGATATCTCAGGTATGTTTTGAATGATTGATGTACATCTTTCACTTGTATTTTGATTATTATATATGGTAGATTGCATTAGATTTTGGTCGACAGCTTTTAATATTATCATTTTTCTCTACATTGCTGAGGAAGAATTGATTTAAACTAATTGATAAGCTCTCTCTTTGTTGTTTATTCTTCCCTTCCCCAATGTGATTCAGTTTTAAAATTGAGGTACCGGAGCATTTCTTTAGCGTGACTGCCGCTCGTGTAACTGAACAATTACACGACTTAAAGCATCTCATATCATAGATTTATTGTTTTGTCAGGCTTCAAGAGATGACTTATACAATCTCTTTTTTCCTCCTTTTGTTTCGTGAGAATAGTTTTTCTAATGAAGTGCATTTGATTACTCGATCAGGCATCTGTTTCTCTTTGAATAATCCACGAATTCCTTGTGTCATTCCATTGCAGCTTTCGTCTAAGTGTGATAACAGGCTGTTCCGCATCAGGTTTGACATTCCAAAGATGGGTAGATATCCTTTTTTCGAGACTCTTTCCTTTCCAATTCGTTGCGTTTCACGTAGTCGCAATGCACGGACGACCTCTACACCATGGAGAAAAGCTTCCTCTGGAATTTATTTACTCAATGGATCCCAATCCCATGATCTTGATGATGGACCTCTGGAACTTCTCCCTAGTATTGTACGTGAAGCAAAACCTAGTCCATCATCTAAGCGGATCAAATTAGGACGGGATAAACCATTTACAACTTTTGAAAATAATCTCCCACTGAAGCAAGCTGGCAAGGAGAGCGATTCTCATGTTTGGATCACTAATGAGGTATCTATCATGCCCTTCATGTTCTCAGTGACACGTACAAGTTCAATTTAGGGAACTTCAGGGAAAAAGTAAAGTAGTTTGTAATTGTATCCCTGCTCTACTCGGGTTGCATAAAACAGGCTCACTCGTCTTTTGCGGCGAAATAATTAAAATTTATATGGCAAGGTGAGGAGCTCTTTTAGTAAAATCACTGAGTAATGGTTTTTTTCCTTCTTCATTAGGGTAAGTTAACCACTGATTACTAGTTGCTCCTTTCCATCTGGGGTTAGACATTTTCCATTTTTGGTCGGGGTGGAAGTACCATATTTTTTATGCTTGCACTGATGCACATGAAAGCTCTTTTTACCTGAACCTGTAAAATATGATGGCCTGGTTGTACTGAGCCAAGCATTAGTAAATGCACCGATTTACAATGTTGTGCAACGCACTGAAGATTATACCTATCTCGAGCATTCGGTTGAATTATAGTATGAATTATGAACTTCGTAATTCCCATTTTTTAAGTGACATTCTATGCCGTATAGCTTCCCTTCACACGTTTCTCTATGCTTGCATTGTTGGAATCAGGACAATAACACATATGGGAGAACTATGGACTGGAGACCAGAAAACTATGACAGAGCAGACAACTGCTCAGCTGCTTCTGATAGTAGTGAAGAAACAAATTCAGATCCAAAGAGCATGCCGAGCACTAGTCCAATTTCAGATTTGATTGTCTTTAAATACTGCCTTGGAGGTCCAACTGAGAGGTCTGACCTGCTCAAGGAAATTGCTATTTCAGCTAGTGAAGAAGACCTTGCAAAATTTTCCCACCAGGTTTCTCTCTTTTCTGGATGTTCCCATCACAGGTAAGCAAACATTTCTCTTTCTTAGCTCTTTCTTGTTGTCACTTGAGTGTAATCTTATGAAGTTAATAGTAGGATAATGCAGAAATCTTCTAGTTATTAAGAATTGAAAGATTTGGCCCATGTTCAACACATTAAAATTCGATTCCCTTTGACTTTTTTTATTTATGAACTCCCGTTTCTTGATATTGATTTATTATGAAATAATGCTATGAACATAGATCATCCCCTATCAGAGAGAGCGACTCGTTTTTCATCCTGGGCAAGTTGTAGGGATAATGATTGATGATGTAGGGAAGTGTATATGAAAACAATTAACACACAAATAGACACGAAAAACCTTTTAATTTTTCTGTTGATTTCTAAGAATACTGTATTAACTGAACAACAAAACTTGTTGATTCACAAAGGATACATATAATTTGAGAAGAATTGAGAATACTTATAGTCTATTCACTAATCAATTGTGTTATGGCCAATCCCTAGTTGGCTCATTACATAATGAAGCAAAAGTCCTAGTGCAAGAGAGAAACCTAAAAGTTACAAGGAAAATCCTAAACATATTGCAAGAAGGAAAGCCCATAACCTTAATCCTTGTGCAATAGGAAAATCTTAAAATTATTATGAAAATACTAAAATACCAAATTACCATAATAATACTAGAATCTAGTACTACCGTTTTAATACTAATTTATTGAAGACGCATTATGTTATGTACTTCTTTTATGTTTCAATCTTTTTTTAGTCCCTTGATGAAGGTTGATATCATGTGCTATTCTGTTCGCTCGGTGGACAAAGTTAACAGTTGGCCATTTAGAAACAAATTTAGTTTTTTAAGGGCCAAAATGTTACTGCTTTTGGAAATGAGAGAGTGAGTTGTGGGTTGGTGAAAGTGCAATTTATTCATGTATGCTGATTGTAAATTCACTATTTAATTACTGCCCACCTATATATATTACATATTCTTTGACAGATGTTTCAATTTATTTCGGTTTCATGTTCATAAAGAAGGTTTGTAATTTTTAGGCGTCAAATAATAATTGCAAAGAGATTGGTAGAGGAGGGAATGCAAGCTTGGACTTCAGTATCACAGAGCAACCATCATGTGCTTTGGGAGAATCTGGTTTTTGGTATTAATGAATGCTTCATGAAGATAACGGGCTGTTCTCGACCTCTGATATATCAGGTCTCTCTCTCTCACGCCCCCCCCCCCCACTCACCCACTCACACACAAATAAAAGTGCTCATGCACAGTGTAATGCTCTAGGACTTGTTATGCTAGCTTTATTATTAATTAGTATTTGGCAGGAAGTGGTCTACTTTTGAGGTTATATAGTTAACTGACTGGTGATTATGGAAGGATTTAGAAGTGGTTCGTTTTTAGATGAATGCTTAGTTTGTCTGAGTATTAAAATAAAACAATTAACATTTTTTATTCCTCATCAAAGGATCTAGCAAGCCTTGATCCACATACTGTAACAATTAGCACTTTTTAGTGTGAATGTGTATAACGTGCACGAGCCATCAGGAGAAAGAAACAAAAATCTTTTGAATTTTAATTATAATGAAGTTACCACGAGTATACTGCTAGTAAAATATTTTGGATTAAAAAACTAATTCTTGGGGCAAAATACGCGTATAAAACTTTTAAATTGTTTTGATAACAAAAGCCTATTAATTTTACATTATGCCCCAGATTTGGGTTACTTTTTGTAGGATAATCGGAGAAAATATTCCATTCTCTTGCATTTGGTTGAATAAATTACAACTTTAAATAGAGCAGAGAGAGTGACTGATCAGGAAACTAACTAAATGGTCTGATCCTAGGATCAGACAACATATTCTAGAGCTATACATTCTATACATAGCAATTAAATTCCAAATAAGATCAAATCTCCCTATCAAATCTGATCTTCTAATCAAATTAACTCTTTCACTCAAATCAAATCAAATTTATCAACACCTTTATTACTTCTATCCATGAATAACTTTCTGTATATTCGAGCACATGATGATAAATATTGCACAAGTTCTTGAAAGTCTTTTGCTGATTTTTTAAGTAAATATATTACATTGGTCTAGATGAAGAGATGTGATAATTGAAGTACTTAAGATTGTGACCTTGAAGGAAAGAAAATGGGATCTCGGTAGTGTTGAAGACAACATTGAGATGGTTATTCATTTCTGAAAAATTGTCACATGCCAGGCCGGTTTGCATGTGAGGTGGGGCAATGTTTAAGACAACATTTAAATTATTACACACGTCCCTCTCTAACAACTTAATCTTTTAGGTGATTGTTACATGGCATCAGACATAAAACCTAAGTTTGAGTCTCGGTGACACCTACGTGCTCGTATGAGACCTTTGATAAAAAGTGAGATTTAAATGAATAATGTGATCCCTCTCTAATAACTTGACATTTTAAGTGGAATGTTAACATGGTATCAGAGCCAGAAAAAAAAGACTTAGCCTCCGTATGAGAAAATTATAAATCAATATATAAAGAGGAATAGTCGTGGATCTTATGAAATGTGTAGATAATAATTGTGTAGTAGTTGTGAGTGTGTGGTTGAAATTAAACTTTGACTAAATTTATGAATTGTACCCAAACAAAAGCTTAGGTTCGAGTCTTGTCGCTACCAGTTTATAAAAACTTATCATTTGTTAGGCCTCAAGAATCTGGCTGCACATGGGGTGTTGAAGCGAAAATCGAGATGATTGATAAATAGACATAGTAATTCAATGTTTAATGAGGTGGGTGACTAGAAACATTAGAGTTCTAGCAAAGGAGTATTTGAATAATATACACTTTAGAAATCTATCCAATATGAAAGCATGGAGATGGAAATCAACGGTTCATAATTTCATATGATAAGGATAGAAGAGAATGATATAGAAAGTAATCAAAACATCAAAATGGAAAGGCTCGTGAGTTGTATTCAGAAATTGACTATGATATTTAAAGTTATTAGATGTATGCAGAATTTTACTATAATAACTGATACTCTTAAGAGATTTTTTTTTTGATAGGTAATCATTTAATTTTATAAATCAACATCAAAAGATAATACTCAAGTGAATTTAGCAAAATGAAGGTTTTTTTTTTTTTGATAAGTAATCATGTAATTTTATAAATCAAAAGAGAATACACAAGAAGTGCATTATCAATTTAAACAAGATAGGAACAATAAAAAATTAGGCAACCCTTCTATCGGACTAATTGTTGCAGCCTTAAATCAACTATACAAAGTCAAGTAAAAAGATTCTCTAAACTGCTCAATCGTCCATGTTTGATCTTCAAAGCAACGACCATTTCTTTCTCTCCACACACACCATACGATGCATCCTGGAATGAGATCCTAAACAAGTTTGCTATTCTTATCTCGAAACTTTCTCTTCCATGCCCACACCCCGTCCTTTATCCGCCTTGGGAGCACCCAACTCATGTGTTGCGCGGCCAAAATATCATTCCACAACCAGCGTACACCGTCACAATGAATGAACAGGTGATCGATCGTCTCTCCATCCCTCTTACACATATAGCACCACTCCGTAATATAACAACCCTTTTTTCGAAGATTATCCACCGTTAACACCTGTCCCCTCACAACCGTCCACAGTAGAAAAGCCACCCTTGAAGATAATTTACTTTGTCAATCCCTTTTCCAGGGGAATGAACTCTCTACAGGTTCCATTAAGGATCTGAAATAAGTACGAACAGAGAACCTCTTAAGAGATTTTTATTTTAAGTAATATTATTGATTGGTTATGATATAAGATGTTAAGTTATTGAACATGAAGCCCCTATTCGAGCCCCATCATTTCAAAACTCATTTTTCTCATAACTTATTTTCAGCCACACATTCTCCCAATAAAATAATTTTACACGAAAACTCAGAACTTTTTTTTGCTTTTTAACCACATTCTTCAAAAAAAAAAATAAAAAAAAAATCACTATTACAAAATCTATTTTTTCAACAAAATGGGGCTCAAACAAAGGCTAATTATAAAATTGACAACTTAAATTGCTTTGTCATGTTCAAAAATTATTCTCTTCAATCAGTTTATTATAATTAGCAAAACATTCAACCTTGTAATTAGCACTACTATCCATGTGCAACATGTTTCTTTTATAGCTGTTTGAAATGTTCTGAATTTACAGGACTTCGAGTGTCTGAGGAGAATTGCTGGATGCCAAGATTTGGTTTCCCAAGAAAACTTTGAGAAAATGTGGTGTTGGTTATACCCAGTAGCTTTTACTTTATCAACAACTTCAGTAAATGTCATGTGGAGTTCGCTGTTACCCAAATGGATGGAAGGATTTATTACGAAGGAAGAAGCAGAGTCTGCACTTCAAGGTCCCGGAGGTCTTCAAGATCCTGGAACATTTGTATTGCGATTCCCCACTTCAAGAAGCTGGCCTCATCCAGATGCTGGTAGTCTGGTCGTGACGTACGTTGGTAGTGACTATACTATCCACCACAGGCTGCTATCCCTCGATTTCATTGACGGGTACATTTTTCTTCTCTTTCTTTCTATCAAGCATGAATATTTCTTGCATCACAATAGGTTTTTGTTAATGCTTCCTCCAGTTCCAGTGTTTAAGGTGTGAAGTTTTTTTCACTTTTTAACTTTTATTTTCTGGACACTCAAAAGGCTGTAGAAAACCAGCCGCCGACTGCCTACAGAATAAACTCACACTAACTTCTATGTATGCCAAATAAATCGAAAAAAGTAGTAAAATTTCATTGACATTACCTACGTACCCACAAGCAGAGAACGAAATTGGCACCTTCTCAATTCCTAAGATCATTGCAACCACCATTGTCGACCCTCTGAAAGAAATATGATATTAGTTGGATTGAAGTCAGATTGTAAAAGTATGGGGGAAAAACCTGCTAACACTACCATTCTCCAATATATTTTGAAAGCCTCAGTTAGCTGAATACGCCTCCCTCCAAAACGATAGTTATAATAAACTTTAACTCATGAATCAGCAAACTAATGCTTCAGTCGAATCCACGGTGCTATAACTAGCAGAGCTCCACTAATAGCCCTTTAACTTAAAAACAACACTAATGCGAGTAAAAAAAATGCACTATCATTCCTGAGAAAACCATTATAAACTCAAAAGCGTTCTATTCTCCAAGGTTGCATATACCCTCAATCTGATGGTGGCTGTTGTTTATATAGTTATATATTACCCCTAATTCAACCCCTTCACCTTTTGGAAGTAGGAGAGTCTTTGGTGGGGTTGTGAGTGGTTCTAGTTGTTCAGGGATTAGTTTTGGATAATAAGTAGGTTGGACTTTTGGTTACAATGATGGAATTTGAAGTTTTGGTACATCAGTTTAAGTTCTTTTTCTTTTTCTCTTCAGAGACGAGGGGTGACTGCAGCAGGGGTGTGCTTTATTATGCCATTTGTATGCGCATAAAAAATTAGGGAAGAAGGGGGAAAGAGAGTGTATTGGGATAATTTTACCTTTTTAGAATCTTTCTATTTGCTCAAGTGAATGGTGATTTGGATAATAAAAACTTCGCAAGCCAAACATCTCAACACAGAAATGAAGATATTCATATTGGGTTAGGCAATAGCATTCTCATGTACCTAATTCATAGAATGGAAGATTGCCAATATAACTACACTATATAAAAAGGAAGGTAAAGCAGGTGTCACTGATTTTAACTGAAGTTTTTCTTCATATTTAGGTGGTTCTGCTTATCTCCTGCCTTACCCTGCCGACAACTCTAACCTCATTTTGTCGTACTGTAGTTCTGGTGCCGAAGAAATGCCCGCAAAACCACTACAGGATATGCTGCTTGAAGAACCTGAGCTATCTCGATTGGGAAGGCAAGATATATATATATTTTTTCTTTTCCTTTGCTCAAATTTCTCCAAGTTGATGAGTAAATGGTTGCTATTGCGTGCCCTATGCATGAATTTTTACGTGTTTTACACTGCAGGGTTTCACGAAGCACCAAGTCATTCAAGAATTCTTGTTCAGGACGGGAAGAGACCATGAACAAAGCGGTAATGTAATTTCGGAGTAGAAGGGTGTTCGGTGCATTGTTGCTCCTGTTTATGAAATTCCCAAAGGGCTTTTCAGTTCGTTAAATTATACTGCAGATAGAGATTCTCTCCAGTTGCTGTGTAATGTGGAAATCTAATGAGAGATCGAGTATAGTTTAAGCAACTATGCGCAATTCCAAGTTTTATGTGCTGCTAGCAAAACTTGAACTGCTTGCAAGAGGGTTGTATGAATTGAGCAGCTGCAATATCAAATATGGTAACAAGCCTTGGGATGATGCACTTTTGAATTTGTACTTTTGATTAGGGCGGGACAAAACTCCTGAACCGAATCGAACCGAACCGACTCGAATTGGATCGAATTGAGCAGTTCTTCTTAAGTTAAATATCCGAACAAGTATCTGAATCGAGAACCGACGGGTTTGGTTTGGTTCGGTTTGGTTCTCGGTTCTAGACCAAGAATTGAATAATCGAATCTCCCTAATTTTTTTAATTTTTAATTTTAAATAAGTTAAATTATTTTATTTTTTTTCTAAATGAATTTGCTAAATAATTAATTTAGTCCAAATTCAAAATATGATTTTACTATTTCTAATTTCTAGTCAAGCCTAACTTAATCAAATTGATCTAAGTTTTACCAAAATATCTTATTCTATCGTGTTTCTGTCGTTCTATTATTGTGAACTCGCTATCTTCCTTTATAGTGATTTTAAAAGTCAAATCTATGAAGAATTCAACAAAGAGATGCGCCAAAGAGATGAGCAAAAAATATCACGAGATTGGATTACGTTATTTTGAAATAGCTAAGATTGAACGTGTCATAGTCGAATTAATGTAGCATTGTTGTAAATAAAAAAAATAATAATTATTGTACGAAACTCGGGTTAAACTCGAACGGTTCCATAATTAAATTTGGACCCGACAGTCTCACTTACTAAATATCCGAAAATTTTGATTCGATTCGATTCTCTTTAGAATCGAATTGGATTATGTCCAGTCCTACTTTTGAATTCATGTTTATCATTATGAATTAACTTCAAAATAATATATAGCAAACAATGGATAGGGTTACTCCATGGAACTCTAAGTCGTAATATTATATCAGAATTCATCAATTTCAAACGGGCAATTCAATCTCATAAAGAGTCGAACTAGCAAACAAATTTCAAAATTGATGTTCTCGATGAAGTTATCATGTTGGGGTTTATATTAAGGTAAATATAAAAACAGAAGAGAAGTAACTCAAATTTTATTATTAACAACCCTAACGGTTGATTTAGCCTCAAATACGAGGCTAATCGGATTTTTGAATCATCATCAAGCAAAACTCATCATATTTCGAAAACAAAATTATCTCATTAAAAAATTATTGAAGAACTAATCACAAACTATCTCTACCAAAAGTAAAGGCAAAACTGACAATGAACTGTAAACTAAACTACCCATAACCCATAATCTCTTCATCCATTTACGAAAAGAAATTCCATCTACACGTAAGGCGATCTTCCAGCATATTTCTTAGGGTCGAGATCACTTCCACCATCGCCATTATCATCAGCGCCGCCACTGCCAATTTCTGACGTCGCGAACCACGTCGGAAGCACGACAGATATAATGGTAATGGAAAGAGATATTGTAAAGCAAATAGTAAGAACTTGAGCTTATACATGGTTTGATGGGGAGAAGAAGAAGCAGTGATATGCAATTATATTTGTGAAGATAGCGAGGAGTTGAACCAGCATATCGTATATATAGGCGCCTACACCCCCAGGAACTGGGTTTTATTAGGAATTCTAATTTGCATGAAATTGTAGTATCATGTTTAGTATAGACGATTAGATAATATTAAACGGTATTAAAGAAAAAATTAATTAAATTAGGTTTATTTTAATGTTCAGTTGCATCTATATTCTAATTCTAGTAATGTATGTATCTATAGAATTTTTTATTTACAAAGTAAAATCGACTTCTACTCGACGTGAACATGTTCTTTTTGAATTCTGGTAGTGTAAGAAATTAAGATAATATTTGTAACTATGTGTATAATTGTTTATTCTTAAGCTAACAAATTTTGTAACGTATTCTCAAGAACAATGTTATTGGACCCCATTTAGGGATTGCAAAATTTTTCGCCTCTGAATTACTCAATTTTTTATTTATTTTATTTTTATATTTTCAATTTAAAATTGTATTGAATAAATAAATAAATAATTTAAGCTAACAAATTTGGTAACATATTTTAATCACCGTCCACACCTTGCCTCCTAAAAATTCTGGATGGAGCATGATATCGACGACTGCCCTAATGCCATCCTTAACCCCTAGATCAAAAATCCCTGATGGAGTGGGATGATGGAGACGACCGCCCCGTTGCCATCCCTACCCGCAATCTAGGGTGTAGTGGGATATGAAAAAAATTATATTTGCCCCATTACAACAACATATTTCAGAAATTCACAAACGGATTATTCTTCATCTCCATCTATTGAACATATTTCATCTTCCGGTGAGTAATACCTTGAATCAAATTTGAGTATTTGTGGGGTTTCATGTCTAGGGTAATATTTCATATTTTTTACGTGTTGAGATTGGCGATATTGCTTCTTATGTAACATGCACCGTTTTCCGGCGTTGTAATTTTATAAATAGAGATTATTACAATAACGTTGCACAGCCTGATGAGTAATTGATTTTCCAAAACATTTAGGGGGCGTTCTCTTTGTGTT
>CAIGRT010069349.1:0-13209 GCA_903798405.1 Fraxinus platypoda | reverse complement strand
AACTATTGTATTCAACAAGAGACGAATGCCCAACAACTATTTTAGGAGAGCTATTACATGTCATTACTCGAGAAAGACTTATCATGTACATTCGAGCTCCCCTAAAATAGTTGTTGGACACTCGTCTCTTGTTGAATACAATAGTTGTTAAGTTGTATAACCCAATTATTGTCATCGTAGGAAGTCAATACGCGAACGAGGACGTAGTCCCCACACTGCGACGAACATCTATAAACTTGCACGTTCTTTTTTTTTTTTTTTTACTGTGATTTTATTGATCTTTGAATTATGTAATTAGGGTTTCTAATTTTCAATAATCAGCTTTGTTTTGGGCACTAAACTTGCTTGGTCGGCTCATGTAAGTCCATCTCAGCCTCGTATGAACCGAGATTTGGTATACGGTCGAGGACATGCTAGATGAACTTCACTGGAAACCTAATCAACTTCAGTTCGACTAGCTTGGACAACGTCAATTATTAGTTGGGTCATCCAAAGGAGTCCTACTTGTGCTAGTCTTTGCCACCTTAGATATTGAGAAAACAATAAAGTTGGCATATTATGCAGCATTGTGCAAGTTGGGTGCGGCCCAAAATAATCTTGACCACAAAACACGACTTTAAACGATCAGAAATGACATGAGAATAAAAACGTGCTTGCGATTCAATAAAGGGTGGGGGCAGGCATATAAAACTACATTGCATCAACATACAACGACAGACATATAGAACCAACAATGAAATAATCAAATCTTGGAAGCACCAAATACATGTTCAAAATTTTATATATAAAATGATTGGACTTATTTACCTAAAAATGAAGACTTTCCTGACCTTTTGGGTGCAGGCATAAACACATTTGCCGATCGAGTGCTTAAAGTGTACTCTTTTTTTAATCCAAATAAGTTGCAAGTCGAGCATTTGATAACTCCATTCTTGAAAATACAGAATGAGGTTTCGATAAAGACAACAAGTGTAAAGTGCATATGAACCCTTATTCGATGCATCAAACACACCCTTTACGTATACTCTCTTCACATTATGTTTTCATTTCGGCTTAAGAGAGTATAAAGACTAAAACCATATTAATCACAATAGTAATATTTACTTAATTCACCCTATTTTGTACTTTATTTATCCCCTAATGCATATTCTCCCTTGGTCCTATCATGTTGGCTTAAGAAATTATAAAGACTAAAATCGTATTAACAAGGTTGTCCCTTATCGTGAGTGGACTGTCAAGAAGGGTGTCAACATAACAAGGTTGATATAATATATATGAACGGAAGATATAGTGATTAAAAGTATAATATGAGTGAAATTAATAAATTTAATTGTGCATTGAATTAAGAGATGACAAAAACATCACTTCCTGCATGCATCTGGAAAATTCTTGCCTTTGAAAAATAGATATACAAAAAGTGTGGTGCATATATATATATATATATATGCAAATAAAGAATATTTTTTAGTTTGAATTTTTTAAAGTGGACAAAATGCAATTTGCATTGGTAGTATACAATAACTCTAAGAGGATACTAGAAAGCATTAATTCACACATGTGAATTAAAAATAAAATTTTGGAATATGCATACTTTGAAGTGAAATTTTCTAACTGTCAATTTTTTTGGTTAAAATAAAACTTATTTTCAGCCAAAAATTTAATTACATATGACCGTTAAGTCATGGAAGAGATTGTAGTGCCCTTGTAATAAAACTGACATCTAGAAAATTTAAGTTGAAAAGAAAGAATAGAGTATCAGATTTTGATGAGAACGTTTAGATAGTTCAAAATATATTGAAAAAATGATGAGAGTGTTTGACGAAAATGCCTAGATAGTCCAAATTCGTACAAAAAGGATAGAAGAGAATTTGTACATTTTTTTAAAAAAAAATTGAGTATTTACAACTCTAAATGAGTGGATAAAATTTAAATTTATTTTTTTTCTTTACTCATTTTTAACATATTATCTAATTTATCTTATTCTAACGTGACGTAAAAAATAAATAATAATAAGAGTGCAATTATTTGACGCCTAGATTATAATATGAATGTTTGACACTCAAAATATTTTAGAATTATTTGAGACGTAATTTCAAAGAACGCAGCCAAGTGAAAAGAGACATCAATAAATATTATATGCCAATAGCATACTTGACGTACAGATGAGTATTGAACACAACAACGAATAAAAAGTAACTTGTTTTTTCTTTAATAATTTTTAATATAATATACAATTCATAAATTCATTTAGTTTACTAATAATTGAATATGAATATTCGATTATTCGTAAAGTATATAGAATTATTGGAGTTCGAATCACATGTTTCAACACAACATTATTGCGATATTCACTGTGCTCTACATTTTGCCTTGTGACGAAACAGGGAACCAATTATTTTGTCCCTACAAAAGGTCTTTATTTATAAATTAGAAAATGACTAAAAAAAATTAATAATAAATTTCAGATATATATTTTTTGAAAGCATAAATTTCATATACTACGAATGTTTTTCATCCACGTGAAATTTGAAATTAAATTGAAGTTGAGTGCTCCAATTAAGATAAACTAAAGTTCACTAATCCAATTGAAATTTTATTGAAAGATCGATGACAACGGATTAAATTTTCACAATGGTAACCTCTAAGTTTGACATTATGCCCATGTTTGATACCCAATATTGGAACTTCATTTTTAATTACACATTTTCTCGATAAAATAATTTAGTATGTTGGATTCTTTGGACTAGGTTGTTATAGAGATGACTACGAGAGGGTGTAGTAGCTTGATAGCGGGAAGATACTAAAGGCCTAATCGCAACTATTGAATCAACCATTTTTATTCAAGCTTTCTTGATGTCTTTCTTAGAGGATCCAAACGTGATGTTGCAAGCCTTCGATCAACACAACCAAGGTGGAGATCCATTTAAGGCGATTCCCTATCCCTATCCGTCTCAAGACCTGGAAAGGAAAATTCAAAAAAATTCGTACTTTTTAATCACACATTCTCAAAAAATAAAATAAATCGATTTATATAAAATCTATTCTAAAAAATTGGGCTAAAATAGGTGCTATGTAAAATCTTATTTAAAAAACTTTACCTACATAGATACGTGAAGGTGTTTGAGTTTGTCTAGTCATTTAAGAGAATTACGGTAAGTTTTGGATTCACGTCTTTCTTTATCTCTCTTCAACAATACAAAGAATGGAGGCTTCTCTTAATACCTTTTACTTCGAAAGAAAATATTAGGGTGACCTAATAGATGTACGAATTTTTCAAATTATTCTTACAAAATTTAAAATTTTGCCTACGGGCCCCCCACCCCCGAACCCTCCACACCAAGGGGCCTGCCGCCTCCTAGATCCCCGTCGACCTTGCCGCAACCGAAAGAAAAAGTGTACAATATGTTAGGTTCCAAACATTTAATAGTTGTGGATGGCAGAGTTGACATAGTGAACGAGAACAGCATATGCGGATATTAAGCCGGAGAGTCGCGAAAGCTGATTTAGAGGGGAAAAGGCACACTGACTACAGCGTTTTGATTTTTTCCATGATTTCAAGGGAATGATTGAGACTTAGGAATTCGACAGCCAATACAAATAAACAAATTGGATTTGTCAAAAGCATGATTTCGAGAGATTATGACTGCTTAATAATTAAATTGGATGTTTCAAAATAGTTAGTAGTCACGGAAAAGCGAATTTTTTTTATGATGCTTAAAACACTATCATTCGTCGAACTTGGACACATTGAGATGATCGGCTAAAGGACTATAACCTACCTGGCTACTCGAGCCGCTACAAGATGGAGTACGTATAAAAGAATAAACAACCGTATGACTTGTCACCATCAAGGATCACTAACCAAATCAATGCGACCAAAAACTCAAGTCAAATTCAATCAAATTCTCCTTTTGAGACAATTTGACTTGAGCATGAGAGTGTACTACGGGCGTATTCCCTATTTTACGAAGGCAAGCTAGATTTTTGAGCAATTTGTTTTTCAGATTTTAGTTAAAAATTGGGATAATTGGCACAAAATGTTCTTATCCTTTGCTTGTTTTGTGCAAATCGTCTCTACCCTTTTAATTTGATGCATTTTACCTTCAAATCAAGGAAACGTTGAGCAAAGCATTCTCGTTGTCCATTTTTTTCATTAAAGCCTTGTACAATGATGAATTTATATTCCTCTTTAAATAAACAAAAAATAAAGAGGAAGAAATGAAAAATAAAGAAATAATTGTAGTAGAAGTCTCAAATCTTTTTAAAAAGTGCAAAAGAGTCCCACTTATAATAATTAATAATAAAAAAAAAAACTAAAGAAAATGCCTTTCTTGTCCAATTAAATTTCCTTATGCCCTTACAAGACCATGGTTTGATTTCAATCTTATTTTAAACCATGGTCAACTAGTCCTTTATGTAAATTAAGTAAGATACATGCTGGTTTATATGTTGTTTCACAAANAAACCATGGTCAACTAGTCCTTTATGTAAATTAAGTAAGATACATGCTGGTTTATATGTTGTTTCACAAATATTCGATGGTAAGATTATGTAATGGTGATACTTTTCTCCAATTTGTTATCACTTTATGGATTTTGTGCGTTAATTAACGAATCGTGATATTGTTCTTGCTCCCTTCTCCTTTCATCGAAAAAGGGGAGTAGAGAATTATCGGAGGACAGGCAATATCAGGTGTTTCTCTATTCCCCATAAAGTAATATTATTTTTATATTAGTACAAATTAAGGTCCCGTTTGGTACGGATTCTCCAATTCTACAGTAAATCAATTCTCATTTTCAACCACACATTCTTCAATAAAATAATATTTTCCATCACATCAATAATCTTATCTTTTTTTTCAACCACACATTTCCCATCATATCACTATTCAAAATCAATTCTTCCCCCAAAAAATCCCTACCAAACAAGCTCTAAATAATATATTGCACTCCATGAAAATCTGAAGGTTGGAATTTTANTATCACTATTCAAAATCAATTCTTCCCCCAAAAAATCCCTACCAAACAAGTATTAAAGTTGTGAGTAATGAAATTTAAGGGTGTGTTTGAGCGACATTATTTTGGAAGAATATATTTTGGAATAGTAGATTGATGGGAGAATGTGTGGTTGAAAAAGAAGGTAAAATTATTGATGTGATAGAAAATATTATTTTATTGAAAAATGTGTGGTTGAAAATGAGTAGAATAATGAAAATGAAAATTTTAGTGTTGCTCAAACAGGGGCTTACTATCATTTTATGGAAGTTTTCAAACTAGGAGCTTGTTTGGTAGAGATTAAAATCTGATTAAAATTGAAAAACTAACATTTATTGTTGACTTTTATTAGACGAGTGAGACCTAATAACAACTATATTTTCAATTTTAATTGGATTAAAATATCTCCCAAACAAGCTCTAGGTATAGTTTGCCTTAATTTCGAGTATGTTTGATTTTCATTAATTGGGGGAAAACAAGTTTTCAATAGTATTTTTAGGAGAATATGTGGTCAAAAATATGAATTTTTTTTTAGTATACGTGTAAAATATTTTATTATGTAAATGTGTAATTGAAAATGATCCTATAGCAAATCATAAAATAAATTAGCGTATGTGAAACATGCAATTCATCTAAGTTTTAAAGAAATTTCAGATTAGTCACTAAATTTTAATTTGTATTAATTGGGTATATTGGACTACAGCAAATTTCAATTGGGTCATTAAACTTCAATTTTAATTTCAAATTCAACCAATCTGTCAATTGTATCTCCTAACAATGCCCTCAGGTATGAAACACCTTCAAGATACGTTCGGGGACACCTTACGCATAGTCTAAACTTTTCTAAGAGGAAGAATTCTTACTAATGGTATTCCATTAATGTCATCTATGTGAAGGTCAATATCCCATGCCGTTTTGGAACCCTTGCCGCACTTTTGGTAAGGTGAGTTGGACCATACTGGACTATGCTATACGTACACGGGGGTTCACACCCCCGTTTACTTGGCCCCACCTGCCCCCCTCACAATAGGGGGGGGCCACGATTATTTTATTCATCGAGGGCCCTCCCCTCATGTGAGGGGAGTGTAAACGGGGGTGTAAACCCCCGTGTACGAATGGTTTTACCCAAGAAATAATCCACTTCCAAATTTCACAGTACAGGACGCCTTAGCAATCTCTGAAGTGCCCATCTAATGGTCACAAGTGATTTGTACAAAAAGGGAATTGCATAAAAGACTACCCAAAATTCTATAAAAGGTATGCAGGACGGAGCAACCACATGAATGCCATGAACTGTAGACAGAAGTTCGATAAATAGAAAAACAATAGAGCAACAGTTCAGAAGCACCAACAGCAGCAGGAGAATGAAGAAGGAAAGTGACCAGTTTTGCGAATATAATCTGCCTTCTGTTCTGTTTTTGCAGCATGACAGTTTCTCTTCGCCTCTGCTGCTGCCAGCTTCTCTTCAGCTTTACGATGTACAGCTGCCAGTTTGTTCATCAATTTGTCTTGTGCTTTTGCTCTCATTCTTTCGACCTCCACCTGCAAAAGGCAATATCCAATGCCGTAATGTGGAAAATCAATATATGAGAAGACGAAAGATAACGAAATTCCCCTCATTTACTATTAACATGCTTATTTTTAATTTGGGACCATCAACAATTAAAATTCAATTTATTGCTGCCTAGTAAATGATGAGCATGTTCCCATCACATTTTTTAATCGTGTTAGTTATTTAGAGCCTATTTGAACCCCATTTTAGGGCCAAAATGCATTTTGATGTATAGTTGAAAATGAGTTTTGGAAAAATGATTTTTGAAAAAATGGGGACCAAACATAGGCTTAATGTGTTATTTTTTGGGGCAGGTTAATAATTAAAGTTGAAGAAATAAACTATAAAGAAATAAAAAAGCCACAATTAACGGAAAAAGGTCGGCAAGTGAAGCATGCAAAAGGAAAGAAAAAATTCCATTCAAGGCATGGACAGTTAAAACAATCAATATAGGAAAAAGAAAGAACACAAGGGAAGCAGCTGCAATGACTAGTAAACATGGAAATAAGAAAATGAAGGAAAGTTGCGCTGCCAACTAAGGATGCGGGGATGCAGCCTCAGAATTGAATATAAGGGGAACTAACACCTATTGAGAAGGGAGAACTCAGCACAAGAAAATGCTAAAAAAAAGAGAAGGAGAATTCGGCTGCTAGAGAAAGAGGAAAAAAAAGAAGACTATATGCGGGCATTCGAAAAATAATACAATTATAAACTTCTCTTATCTATACCTGGTGATATCTTCTCTATGTCCTCAAATTCCACTATATATTTCTAATTTTCTTGAACCGACGGTAAGGATGAATGTTATTGTTAGCTATGTATATGAGAGATATTCGAAGTGAAAAATGATTTTTTGGGAGAATATATGGTTAAAATGTAAGGAAAAATTATGGATCCACTTGCAAAATTATTTTATTGAGAGAAAGTATGGTTGAAAATGAGCTTGAGGAAAAATTATTTCCAAATAAGCTGCATAGACAAACCCTAAGTAGTTTTCATTTATTGAATTAATTAATAGTTTAATACTATTCACACGATTACGCGTTTATGGTTCTTGCTTTGTATGATAATTAAATTGAAAACTTTTCATCATTATATTTCTAGTGCACTATTTTGGGAAGAGCCTTATATAGCATATTTTAACTTTCGGAGAATGTATGAGAATATTTCATTCCTATGGTGGGACCTGATCATGGAAATTTTTACCATGAAATTTTAAATATCTTTTCAAATCATATTTTATATTCGACTTCGTTTTGTGTAATCTGTTGCGCTATTTTGGGAGGAGCCTTATATGACATGATTTAATTCAAAAAATGTATTAGAATATACTTGTTCTCCACTTTTCTTCTCGTTATTTCGTACATGTTCTTTCTACTTCCAATTCAGTTTTCACCCAGGCATAACCAAGAGTGCAATAATTGAGGCATGACACCCATACAAAAAGAAATTCCATCTCCACTGTAAAATAATTCAAGTTTTCCAACCTCGAACCCCTAGCTATATCAAAGATTGTTGTTCAAAGTCCTGCCAACGACATGCGTACCTCTAATGGCAATAAACATTACCACATTTACCACAAGTGGTAATATAGTCTTTAAATGGAGGAGAGTGTTTAACTTGGAATTCTTTAAAAAGAAAAAATCTAACCTAGCTTGGACCAGTTCTAAGAATAATTGTACCACTGTAATTCATTTTTAAAAGAGCAAAATATCTTGGCCTTTTCTTCAATAAGCTTGTTCTTTTTACTGATTAGTTTTCCCTTCTTCCCCACGCAGGGATCGGTGGGGAGGTTTGAAACATTAGTCGAGTGGAATTCATAAAAGTAGTATCCTTCGCAATGATAATTTTTTCTTTTGGTCCCTGATTGGATAATTGGTTAACAGATACCTGACAGTGGTGGCAAGTATCGAACAACAACAGTAACAAAAAGCGAAGCATCAATTTCGAGCTCCATACTAGAAGGTAGTGTTGCTTATATATAAGCCTCCCCAAAATGCTCATAATTAACTTGGGGCCCTTTTGACATAGATTTTGCTTTTGCTTTTGCTTCCTGTACAAGAATTTTCTAAGAAAGCTATCTTAATTTTTGTTCGGAAACTAATTTCTAAAAGTGCTTCCTATTCTGAAGTACAAATAAAGAAAGCTAGTCGCCCTTCTAACTAGAAGAATCACTTTCATAAAATTAGTCAAACAGGTCCAAAATCAGCTTTTGGGTCTTAAAAGATCATTTTGACTTCTCAAAAGTTATGCCAAACGAGCCCTTAAAATGCACATGAAAACTAAAACTTGAATTAAAGAAACAAACCAGCATGTAATAACAAACAAATCTTTGATGGCAGGAAAGACCGCGTACCTCAATTTGCCTCATCTCAGCTTCTGTCTTTGCCTTCTGATGATCTTCCCATGCCTGTATATTGATTTCTTCACGATTGAACCTGAAAAAACAGATGAATTATAGCACAACTGAGCTAGAATAACCATCCTGTAGCCTAACCAATTTCAACGAGTTACAGATATTAGGCACCTTTTGAATAGAAACAAGCAGAGAATTCAGCCCGGTTTGGGCCCCATTATTTCCACAATACATTTTTTCAAAACTCATTTTCAACCATATATTCTTCCATAAAATAATATTACACGTAAACCAAAAAAAATTCCTTATCTTTTAACCACACATTCCACAAAAATCACTATTCTAAAATACATTTTCTCCCAAAACACATTAAAATGGAGCCCAAACAGGGGCTCAATGTCACTATAACTTTGTCAAGATTTAATATAATTTGGGACACATGATTAAAATAGAGATGAAGCACGAATTTTGATTCTTGGTGCTGCGCAATGAATGTTACGAGCAAAAGAAAATCATAGAAATAACCTGGCCATATACTTGGCTTTCTCAGCTTCTTCCCAAGCTTCAGCACGAGTTTCAATGACACTTGAAGCTGGTTGTTCTCTTTGTAAAGCATTCCGTGAACTAGAAACATCCTTATCTTTGTTTTCTTTCTCAGCCCATGCAGCAATATTCATCTTACCCAATTGAGTCCCAAGATTCATAATTTCCCTTCGAGTTTTCATTTGTAGCTCCTTTTCAGACAACTCTTGTCCGTTAGAACCCAATGGATCAGTTTGAGGACCAATAGGAGAGACAACGCTTGAAGCTGTTCCAGGGGATGATGGCCAAGAAGGAGTTGGGCTTCGTGTAGGAGTTGTTGCCCTCACAGGTGTTCCAGTTCTGGAAGGTTCTTGGCTAGCAAGTGGAGTCATTTCTGTGCCCATATCTCTCATTGATACGGATCTAGCAGTTGGTGGCGGAATAAATGCAGTTGCATCATGGATAGAAACAGATGAATCATGACAGTTCAGGTTAACTGCAAACAGACGATTGTACATGGTCAAGTTCTAAAAATTCATCATGTGGTCGAGGAACTTCGCAAGATAATAACTTTAACCAAATTGCAATGCGTTAATATTAACTTATCACATTGGGAAATTATGTGTTCACAGTATCAAAACACTGAGATTTCAAATTTATAATTTGTCATCATATTGTTGAACCAAAATGATTTAACATAGTAAATCTGTTTTTCTGAATTGATAAAAGCAAGAAACTAATGCGCAGAGCAAATCAATGTTAAGAATCTATCAAGAATTTGTAATGCTTACAAGAATTTTTAAGAAATTCTGAATTGGACATAATCTCTAAGTACCACGGCTTGAGCTCAAGATTAGTACATACAAAGAAAGTAACGATGCAAGAAAAAAGCAAAACCAAAGGAATAAATCAAGATTTCTGGAATCCATATCTTGACAAGGCTGTTGTATCACCCCAAATTCGCACTAGTAGCCGGTATTTTTCAAATTTAGGACCGAAAGTGATAGTTTGAAAGTTCAGGCACCAAACTGTAAATATCGAAAATTTTAGTTTCTGGGGCCTGATGAACAGCGTCGTGAATGGTGAATTTCAGCTTAGGCTTTGAAATATTCGAAATTTACAGATTGGTCCCTTAACTTATGCTCTTCGGTTCTAAATTAGAAAATAACGGCTAATAGTGGGAATCCAGGGTGTTACACTTACATCTATAAACATAAAACTTCAAAAAAATATCAAGTGTAAGCAAAATGTGTAAAAAATCACGTAAAAATAGAAACAAGGGTAGAATCGAGATCAAGAACAAGAATTTGAATATAGTGTTCAAAATATTTTGTTGAGGAAAAAAAAAATGAAAGATGACATAAGCAGAAAACCATGACTTATAAGTGGTCCTACTACAATGAGCACAAATTTTATGAGCTCGCTGCACGTGGTTTCCTGTAAACAAAAAATCCAATATAAAAACTGGACATTTAGGCATGTAAACATAGAAACATGAAACATACACAATGATATGTATGATATGATACAACAACACAAAGTTAAAGAGCAACGAAAGAGTCTTACTTGATTCTTTTACACGATTTTCAATCATAAGCACTGGCTTGCTAAATGATTCACTTGAATATGCGTCAGCCTCCCAACTAACAGACTTCAGCCCCCCATTCTCTTTAGTAGCATGACTCCAGTCAATCCCTTTAGTACCCGGCTCCTCATTAGTAAATAATCTCTGATCAGGCACTTCAACAACCTCCTTAATGGACGGTTGATTACCGAGTCCAAAATGAACTGGCTTTCGTGATCCAACACCTTGACCAACCGGCTCGGTCTTTGATATATTAGACTCAGGGCTTGCTATCCACTTCTGTGCATCTTCCCATTTTGAAGGAGCAGGTTTCGAAAAAGAAGCAAGAGGCACTCTTTGAAAAGCCCACGCAGACTTTAAACCCGCACCATCAAGTCCACTATCATAATGCACATCAACATTGTCTGGAGACCTGATTCTTGAACTGCCCAGTGAGTAATTGCTCACTCTACCTTCACCAATCGTCGCCAAGGAGGCCAATGAATTAACTCTCTCCGATGTCATAGCCCTCACGAAGCTCACTTACAAAACCATACACTCAATCATCAAACACAAAAAAATAGCATCTAAATTAGAACATTTTTCTTGTAATTGAGTTGATCATTAAGGTCCAAAACAATAAGAATTACTAGAAGAAATATTTTTTCTTCATAAATTAAATTAAACAAAAATCCCAGGTGCCTGATTGTTTATGGAAATAACAGAGAATACATTTTTTATTTTGGTTTTTCATTACATTTATATCTGATGTGAAACAGAAAGGGATTAATAGAAAATCCAATAAGTTCAAGGATCACACTGCAACAAAAATTACATAAGATCCCACATGATGAAGAACAAGTGTTGGAGCTCCCAAACATATTAATTTTCTGTCATCAACCATTCAAGAAATATCAAAATGATCTCCCACATATATTTATTTCTTACCATATGTCCTCAGATAAAGTTGTTTCCACATACAATTATACAAGTCTGAAAGCTTAATGTTAAAGATGCCACTATGTATATCATTTTAATTGTGTCTTCAAAGTGCAGGGTTTGTAGGCCGAAATATTTTCCATCAGAAGCCTGACCGTGCACAATTTTAATAAATGCGTGGTGGTGAGATTTGACCTATTATGTCTTCAACGATACACAAGCACACTATTGGAAATCAAGGAACAAACAAAGCAAAATACAAACACAGTTTATACTACCCAAGCCCCCCAAACAAAATTAAATATAAATGGAACAAAACAGGAATTTCTGATTAGTCTGCAGGGTACAACTACTATAGCCTGCGATATTAAAAAAAAACCCTGTTCGACCCGATTGAACATTTGCGATTCGATGTCCGGGCTGGGTTGAAAAGTGAAAACATTGGAGTACCTGAATCATGGATCTTAGAAACATGGGAAATTCAAATGCCCGGATCATCTTCTTTCTTGTTTTGGTTTCTTTTCGACTACTGAAGAGTAAGAGTAATTAGCAAAAGAAATACAAACCAAGTGCATTGAAATGTTGGAAGGGAAAACGTTAGCTCTGGGAATGCAGATTTGACGGATCCAAGTTGATTTCTTCAAGCAACACTAGAACAGAAAGGACAAGCAAAAACAGTAAAAACTCTGTATTGAAAACAAGATGAAGTGAAAATGAAATGTCCTACTGTCGCTTTCAACACGCGAACGTCATTGGGAAAAGAAATGTGAAGAAAACCAAGATTGTATATTATCCATTACTAGAATTTGAGTTAATTGTCCTAATAATCAGCTGGAAGTGTGTTTGATTGACATTAAAAAATACATATTAGAAAAGAAAATATTTTTTTTTATTTTGAGAAAAACAAAAACCAACTCCTCTAAAAGGAAAAAAAAAAATTTCTTTAAAAACAAGGAAAATTATGCATATTTTTAAAAGTTGAAAAATATTTTTCATGAAAAAAAATAGTAAGCAAACACGTCATTATGTATTTTCAATTGCTCACTAAAATTTTAAATGTCTCAATTTTGATCATTATAAGTTGAAAAATATTTTTCATGAAAAAAAATAGTAATCAAACACTTCATTATGTATTTTCAATTGCTCACTAAAATTTTAAATGTCTCAATTTTGATCATTAAATTTATCAAAATATTGGACGTTACACACTAACATGAAATTTGTTATCCCCAAAATTAGGGACTCCACGTCAGCACTCCACGTGGACAGCCACGTATGTACT
>CAIGRT010069340.1:0-10078 GCA_903798405.1 Fraxinus platypoda | reverse complement strand
TTGAAAACACTTGTGATGGTAGGGTGTTAATTACAGGGGAGAAAAGAGTTTTCTGGTTTTAATTAGGGCAGGGTGGTTTTGATAAACAAAGATTGAGGAGGGGGAAGGATGCAGAGGAGAGAATGAGAGTAAAAAAAAAAAAATCCACTAGATTGAATTAGGAATCGAACTCCCGACCTGTAAGAAACTTGAGGCTCTCCCAACTAAGCTAGCACACTGTTTTGTGAAAAACGCATTTTCCGTGTTCTTGAAGGTTTTCGTTGGTTTCAGCTGAAAATGCCCAAAACGTTCTTTTNGAGGAGAGAATGGGAGTAAAAAAAAATCCACTATATTGAATTAGGAATCGAACTCACGACCTGTAAGAAACCTGAGGCTCTCCCAACTAAGCTAGCACACTGTTTTGTGAAAAACGCATTTTCCGTGTTTTTGAAGGTTTTCGTTGGTTTCAACTGAAAATGCCCAAAACGTTCTTTTCGTCATTTTCCGTTTTGTTTGTAAAACTTAAACTCATTTTCAGAAATTTGTTTTCGAAAACGCTAAAGAGAACGCATTTTCAGTATTTTGAAAAATCGAAAACAGAAAACGGCTTGAAAACACCAAAGATAACGACACCTAATTTTTGCCCTATTTACTAAATTTAACACTTAAAACTAAAAGAATTGGATGATAAGGGTATTCGCAACGTTTGGACTATCCAACTAGTTTTTGTGCCGACATAAAAGTATAAGAATATTCTATAATAAAACCAATAAAGGTCATGAAGGTGTCATGCCAATTACTCAAAAAGAAATAAATAAAGCAAAAGAAGTGTCGGGAAAACATTGAAAGAAACCTAACATAATTATTTTTGGTCTACTTGCAGAAATTCCGTGCAGAAAGAGAAGAATCAATCCCCCCACGTCTAACTTTAATTTTTTTATTAATTCATTTCTCGTCATTCAAAAATCAAGATCTAGTACTTTTTCACTTTTCTTTCATTTTTGTTGTCATCGGAATTTTTCATTGATGGATATATCCCGTGTTTGGTGTAATTAAAAAGCGTCATTAGCGCATCACGTTATCATCTTTCATTATTATTGTGGAGAATGTTTTACCTTTTATTTTTTGGTATTTTTACTTTTATTTCCACATTTCATTGCACAAAATATCATTTTCATCCATTTTCTCAATTAAAAATTGTGAAATGACTAATATATCATTCTCTTTGAATAAAAGAAAAAGAAAAACCNGTGTCAAATTACACTTTTTTTATGGTTGAAAATGAAGGAAAAGTTATTGATGTAATGAAAAATATTATTTTATTGATGAATGTGTGGTTGAAAATTAGTAGAAGAATGAGAATGAAAAAAAGAATGGATACCAAACAGAGGCTGAATATATCCCGTGTTTGGTGTAATTAAAAAGCGTCATTAGCGCATCACGTTATCATCTTTCATTATTATTGTGGAGAATGTTTTACCTTTTATTTTTTGGTATTTTTACTCTAATTTCCACATTTCATTGCACAAAATATCATTTTCATCAATTTTCTCAATTAAAAATTGCGAAATGACTAATATATCATTCTTTTTGAATAAAAGAAAAAGAAAAACCTAATTGTGATCATAGTCCTAATTTTTCTTTAAAAAAGTGTAAATGAGTCCCAAATAAATTATTAAAATGGTAATTAGCACATAATGTCTCTACTTTTCACTATTATTGCGAAAAAGTCCTCGCCTTTCATTTTTTTGATATTTTCTCCCTCAATTACAATTTTAATTGCGCAAACCATCATTTCTATCTATTTTCATTTAATTTCTCAATAAAGAGTCGTGAAATGACGAATATATCATTCTATTTAAATAAAAAAAAACTAAAGAATTTATTGTAACCATAGGTCCAAATTTTTTTATAAAGTAAAAACGAATCTCAAATAAATTATTAAAAAATTAGAAATTAATTATTTTTTTTAAAAAAAGTGCAAACAAGCCCTAAATAAATTATTAAAATATTACAAATTATTTTTTTAAAAAAGTGCAAACAAGTCCCAAAATAAATTATTACAAAAATTAGAAATTATTTTTTTTACAAAAAATAAAGTGCAAATGAGTCCCAATTAAATTTATTAAAAAATTAAAAAAAATGAAAAAGTGTAAACGAGTCCCAAATAAATTATTAAAAAATTTAAAAAAAAGTAATTTTTTATTTAAATTTGGAGGTATATTCATCATTTCTTAACTCTTTATTGAGAAATTGGATGATAATGAATATAAATGATGATTTGTGCAATCAAATGTGTAATTTAAAGTGAAAACGTTAAAAAAAAATGAAATGTGTGAAAGTTTTCTGCTATAATAATGAAAGGTAAGGACTTTATATGCTAATTATCTCTTTTAATAATTTATTTAGAACTCATTTGAGTTTTTTAAAAAAATTGGGATTATAATTGCAATTCTTTTTTTTTTCTTTTATTTAAAGAGAATAATACATTTGTTATTTTACAATTTTTAATTGAAAAAATGAATGAAAATGACTTTTTACCCAATGAAAATTTGAAATAATGGTGAAGATATCAAAAAAATGAAAAGTAATGACATTTTCAATAATAATAATAGTGAAAGGTCGAGATGTTATGTACTAATTAACCTAATGTAAAAGTATATTAAAATTTTGATAAAAGTTAGATTATTTTATAATTTTATTGAGATTGATTGAATATATTCCCATGTTTGGTGTAATAAAAACGTAAATTTTTAATAGATTTTGATAAAAATTATTGAAATATGTGATTAAAAAATATTTTATGAAATATGCTATTAAAATTAATTTTTGATTTTAATTTATATATTTAGCAATTTTTTAAGCTACAAATATTAAAAGCATGTTTGGGGATCTAAGTATTAAAAAATATTTAAAAGGAAAAATAAGTTAATTTTTTAGAACTTGTTTGGGAAGGATTAAAATCCAATTAAAATTGAAAATATAGCCGTTATTGGGTTCCACTCGTCTAATAAAAATCAACTCCAACGACTATATTTTCAATTTTAATCTAATTTTAATTCCTCCCAAACAAGCTCTTACTCATCAACATTGGCTACTTTAGTGTTACGTTGCGTGGCTGATAAATGTACAGCCAATCAAGTGCACCAACTTTTCAACAAACCAATTTCCTTACTCAACCACTGTTGCTACGTGCCACTACCATCTGCAGACACATATCCGATGAACCCAAAAACCGCCACGCATTTAATCTTATTATATTGAAAAAACTGTCGCAAAACCCTACCCTACCAAGGCCAGGAGTGATAGGGCGGGACATCATCGGCGCCATCATCCACAAATCCTTCTCGGTTTTCGTTGTTTGATTTCATTGACAATCTGCACCTCAAATCCCTAAAAGCCCTAACAATCCAGGAAGAAAAATGATGATACCTTCAGAAATCGTTACAGATATAATCTTGCGCTTACCAGTGAAATCCGTTTTGCGATGCAGGTGTGTATCTAGATTATGGTGTTCTATTATAGACGGCCAAGATTTCGTCAAAATGCACTTGCATCGATCTACGACAACAAATTCAAATCAAAGACTCATTCTTGAAGGCCTGGGACTTTATTCCGTAGATTTGGATTCACTTGACAAAGCCCATGTCGTGAAACCCCCATTTTATTACAAGAGTGTTGATGGCATATCCAACTCTTGCAATGGGTTAATTCTCGTGATGAGTGAACCTCCTGTATTGTGGAACCCCTTTTCCACTAAATACCGGATTTTACCTGACAACCCGATCGAGTATCCAACTCCTCTGTTGTGTTTTTCGAAGGTTATTTATGGGCTCGCTTACGATTCGAGAAAGGATGATTATAAAGTTGTTCGGGTTGTTGAATTTAGGAACAAAACGAGTCATATGTGGGAATGCTCTGAGGTTGAGATTTATAGCATGAAATCGAATTCCTGGAACAGGATCAAGGGTTTTCCTTATCCGCTACCCTTTTTGAAGGGAAACTGGGGAGTACATGTCCATGGGGCGCTGCATACGCTTGTGGAGGATTATTTCCACGTATATTCGGAAAAATCAATTAGAATTATGGCTTTTAGTGTTGAGAGTGAGAACCATTATGAGGTAATGCTGCCACCGAATTTTGGGATCAAGAATGTCAAAATGAAGTTGGATGTGCTAGGAGGGTGTCTTTGTTTAGTTTGTACTAGCAAGTCTCGTGCTAATGTATGGGTGATGAAGGAATATGGAGTTGAGGAATCTTGGACTAAATTGATATCAATTGGTTCTTCGACAGTTGACCCTGATGACATTTTGCAGCCTTTTGCTTATTTGAAGCCATTGGCTTATTCGAAAAATGGTGAAAATGTCCTCTTGACTTATGATGACAAAAGGCTTGTTTGGTATAATTTGAGAACAAAAACTATCAAGAATGTCTCAGTTAGGGGGTTGCCTTTTGTGTTTTTTCCCGAGGTTTGTGTAGAAAGCCTTATTTCTCCTTGTGGTCCAGCCCCGAGGGAAGTTGATGGGGTCAAGAAAAATGGAAAAGACAAAGGGAAGAAAAAGATAACTAAGAAGAATAGGTAAAGATTAACTCTATATATTTATTATTGACTTGACACGAGTCAATTTATTATAAATGTGTTTTTTTTTCTAATCTTATCTAGTGTTGACTTGTACTAGGCTTATGGAGTCAATGAAATATTAGTATTTTAGTTTCAAGCTGTAGATTGGTTTTATTTGGATTTTATCTCTTTAGTTGCTTAATGTTAGGAGTCTCTTTCATGTAAAAATTACGGATTTTCTGTGATCACATTTAATTGCATTGGTAAATGTAAAATTTGTTGATTAATATAATTTGAACTAGGAAAACATATTGTGTTTGCATCTATACGGTTTTTACTGAGCCTGAAATGTAATTCGTGGCTGATGAAGGAATCTGGAAGTGGAGGAATCTCGGACTAAATTGTATCAACTGGTTCGAATAGAACCCGGATGATAATTTGAAGCCTTAGCTTATATGATGCTGTTTGCTAAATGGTGTAAAGGCCCTTTTAACTGGTGATGAAGAAGGCCTAGTTTGGTATGGTTTGAGTAGGAAAACTATCTA
The DNA here is from genome assembly GCA_903798405.1 of Fraxinus platypoda. Classification (NCBI taxonomy): domain Eukaryota; kingdom Viridiplantae; phylum Streptophyta; class Magnoliopsida; order Lamiales; family Oleaceae; genus Fraxinus; species Fraxinus platypoda. Next base: position 4,993 of record CAIGRT010069340.1, on the reverse strand, counting down.
GAATGTCTATGTTAGTGGTTTTGCTTTGTGTTTGCAAAGACCAATGCACTGATTGCAGTACAACAGAGTTGTAATTCACTAGTTATTTTCACTAGTTATTTTAGATGCTGGCCAAATCTGAAAAAACCCAAAGGTTATTTGTGTTCCTCAGAAACCCCCACCCACATCACCATTCAATATTTCTCGGCGCACTATTATTCGAGGTTTGTATTGAAAGCCTTGTTTGCCCTACTGGTGTCCCAGGGAAAGACGGATGGGGTCAAGAAACATAGACGAGAAAAGGGAGGAAGAGAAAAACAATAAGAATATGTGACGTGGCTCCATATAAAAGACTTGATGACTTGACATCATCTAGCCACTTTATTGAATATGTATCTCTGTCTTGTATGGTGTTGACTTGGACACTATTTATGGAGTCGATTTCATATTATTTTTCATTTCATGCTGCAGATTGGTTTTATTTGTTTTTATGCCTTTGGCTGCTTAATATTGGAAGACCCTTTGATGTAAAGGTTACCAATTTTCTGTGCTTACCCTTAAATTCCATGGATATATGTAAAAATTGTTGATTAATGTAAATTGGACGAGCAAAAAACCTTCTCTCTGTATCGATAGAGTTTTATTGAACCTGATTTGTAATTCTTTTCCTTGTTTCTACCAGAGATGATTTCCTGTCAGAGGGGTTCAAGTTGGTGCTGTAGATAAGGACAAATTTCGATGAGGAAAAGAGGTAGGTCAATCACTGAGCTCTTCCGTGACGGTTAACTTGATTTAAGATACTCTTCCTCGATACTTTATTGGCTTTGCTAATAAAATCTATTTATTCTGTTTTTTAACATAATTTATACCAGTTCTCGTAGGCATGGTAACATCATGTCATCATCAGCATTACTTTCATTTTATCAACTAGGCTAGTTGCAACTTCAAATGTTCATGGGAGCTTCTCTTTGTTACATGTCTTACTGATTGTGGAATAAAGCAGTTTATCTGCTTACAAGAAAGGACAAAAAGTCCTAAGTGAAGTGTAAAGCTGTATGAAGAAAAGTTCTCTTTTCTCCTCCATCACTGATCGATTGTTATTAAGTAAGCAGCTAAAAAAATCATGTTTTTGTCACATGAATCATGAATGTTGATTGCTCTGCATAGCATTAATGATGAGGCATATGTCCATAAAATATAATTTTCCATGCTGAACTGACTTGACTAGGTTAATACATCATGGGTGTAAATGTTTATTTGGTTTAAGGTCACCTTAATGCAAATGATTTGTTTCTTCTTTGTTTTGAAATTTGATTTTGTAGAAGTCCTAAAGTTGGCTGAATGAATGGTTATTGTTTTTTAATTCTGAAAATGATTTTCAGTAGGTCCATATGATGCCATCTTCACTCTTCTATTCAGTCATCTAATTTATTTAGAATTTTTTTATCAATTTAACATTCAGGGAAACAAGAAGTTGAAAAAAAAGGTTTAAAAACTACATGCGAACTTCGTGTGTGGATTTAGCTGGGAAGCAGTAGAAAATGTACACGGTAGATCCTCTGATGAATAAATGCCATCCTACTTAATCAGTCTCCGCTACAAAGCAAGAAGGAAAAGTAAACAAACATAGAGCCTGTTTGGTACAGATTCTCATTTTCTACAGTAAATCAATTCTCATTTTCAACCACACCTTCTTCAATAAAATAATATTTTCCATCACATCAATCTAAATAATATTTTCCATCACATCAATACTTTTTTCTTCTTTTTCAACCATACATTTTCCATCATATCACTATTCAAAAATCAATTCTTCCCCCAAAAATCCCTACCAAACACACTCATAATTTGGTAATTCTAAAGAGATGGTTCTTAGTGAGTGCCCAAAACAAATTGAAAGTTTGACTTGAGGTGTGGAGCTCACATTTTTACAAGGAAAAAATGGAAATACATATAATTATTTGATTGGAGAAATAAGAGAGAATACTTTTCATGAGCTTGGTCTGGAGCTATTAAGTTGTGGTGCTTGATTATATAATAGGGAGTCGTTATAAGGATTTTGTATCATCAATAAAAAAAGAGAGAGAGAGAGAGGTTAGAGAATATATGTTGAGCAATTTCTCTCTTGAAAAAACTTATTTTTCGTCTTAGTGAATTACTGCATTAGGGGAAGAGGACGTAGTCTTACATTGAGGTAAATAGATATAAATTTTGTGTGTTCTTTTATTTGTTTAGTGTGATTTTATTGTTCTTGGTGGTATAGAATTAGAATTTCTATTTCTCAACATGCGTAGTTTCTCTTGCCATAATTGTTCTCTCTTATTTATCCGATTTGTTTCCCACGTGATAAAGTTGTCACACATTCAGATTAGAAAGTATCCACTTTGATGGACAATTCATTACTGTAGTTGAGGTTGATGGGATGAAAAAATAGGCAGGTAAGTCCCTGAGCACTTCGTACAACTTTTACTTGATTCGAAAAAGAATTAAGCCAAATGTACAGGTACCTACACCCTCTCACATGAGTACCCACCCCATCCCCCCATCTGTGAGTTCGAACCCCCCACCTGTACGTGAAGCATGATTGTTCTAAAAAATTTCTCGATCTCTCTCTCGATTTTCTTTGTTATGCTGATGAATTCTGTTTGTTAATATTTGTTATGTTATTTATACTAGTTTCATTGTGTCATTATAATCTTTATGTTCGGTTAATTAACTTGATGCTAATTGCTAGCTGAACTCTTCCATGGAAAAAGGAAGAAGAAGAAGAAGGGAAGAATCATAATTGGCAGAAGAGAAAAGTTAAGAGCTTGATGATAAATGCACACGGGTTGAAGACGGAACAGCACTACCACAATCTATTAAGAGCTTCTCATGTATATTGTTGCACTGGGATTTTGCGTAGAGTTGAGAAAGTTTGGGTACTTGAAATTTCTATTAGTAAACAGTTTCTCCATCTTATGTGACATATGAAACAGCTTCGTGTTTGGAGATTGCTGCTCAAACACCTCAGCCCCTGTTTGATTTCCTCGTCCCCAGACCTGTTTGAGCAGCGTTAGTGGTGTGTTTTTTGTGTTCTACTTATATATTGAGCTGGGTTGGCTGGCATGTTGCGCCATTTTTTGCCTACAAGTAATTGACAGCAGACCAGTATATTTATGCTAATTTATTTTAGGGTGTGTTTGATTACAAGAATGGAAAGAAAATAAATTCTACAACTTATTTGTATGGAAGTAGTTAATTAAATGAGTTTGATTGATGTAATTTTCAACATAGAAAATGTTGTACTTTTCTATGAAGTTTGAGTTTTTGAAGAGAGTGAATTGTCTAGAAAATAAAAATCTACTTCCGTAAAGGAAATGTTTTTGTTGTTTTTGAGGAAAACATGGTGACGTTACAAACTTTTGAAAAATATTTTAATAGAGAAAAATGTTTATCAAACACCCTAAAAATAAGAATTTGATTGGTGAAAAAATGACATTTTTCATGTAAAATAAAGTCAATCAAACACGTTTTTAGTTATATAAGCAAAGAATGTGTGGGGCATTTTTTTGTCTTGATTTCTGAGTTCTAAACATGATATGTCCTTGTTGTATGAAATGTCTTAAAACTTCTAATATTACTTAAACGTCAACAAACAAAATATTTAGACAATTCTAATTGTCTATGTGCATTTTTTGATGAAACATCGAAAATTGGCCATGTTTGGTCTAGATTAAAACTAGATTGTCTCAAATAGTGGTATACAATTATGTATAAATTGATATATTCAAAATCAATTTTACATTATCATTAGATGAAAATTCTAAATTCACTTATTGTCTCTTATAAATGTTAAAAAAGATATAAATTTACATATTTTTTTTCACATTTTCTGTCAAAAAAAATGTAGTTTGCACCTCTTTTGCATCTCTCTATTTGGGAAGTTTTCGTCTTTTTCAGTCACTTTGAAAATCTAAATCTCTATTTTACATCACCATTGGATATGATTTTAATAAAAATTAATGAAATGTATGATAAAAAACTGATAAAAGTTATTAGTCTTATAACATGTGTGGTTAAAGATGAATTTGAGATTAAAAAAATAATAATTTTAATAAATAGGGGTCAAATAGGGGTTGTTTATTTAAATTGCATTGTCCAATATCCCAAAATAGAAAATGGAATAAAGCATAAAAAGGGGAAATGTAGGAAAAGATTCGAAAGGAAGTGCTTGGAGTATTTTCAGAAATTCACTACTGAAAGCAAAGAATATATTTCTTCACTTGTACTTTTCCATTTTTAGTAACTCACGTCTCTCATCCAAAAGCAAAATTCTCCACTTTTCACTTTATATTTCATTTTATTGTTTCATCTGAATTTAACGAATCAAGAAGGAATAAACTTTATTCACATTTTAGTGTTTAATTCATTAAAGATCCAATCATTTTGATATAGAGTCGAGATCTGCCATTCAATTTTACTGTCTATTCAATAAATTATTGACGTGTCATCAATTTGATTGGTTAGTGATGAAGTTAATTAGGGTAATTTTGATATGATATATTAATTATTTATTGGATGGACAGTCATTTGGACATCAGATATTATCCCTTTGATATGACATGTTAAATAAAAGGATTTCTCAATAGAATAATTCACATTCACGTTTTAAATTCCTTTTTTCACTACTTTAGAATATTACTTTTACTTTTTGACCCTTGAGCTCTCCAAGAATGTTACTCTCACTCTATCTTGATGCTATATTTTCCTTAGGGGCACCAAAAAGAATAATAATCATATTTATCATTAGAAGGAATCATCGTCAATTTAGGTAGCAGTAAACCCTTCGATTGAGTGAATTTTTTATGCAATTCATAATGTATCTCGGGTTCATTACCACCTAAATAGATAATGATATTTAATGATAAATGACATTATTCCTTCGATAAACATTTCTAAAATAGCAAAATTTGAGCCTTTCTATCCTATCCAAGGCAATAAAATAAAAATTATTCTATTTGTACCTAAACAT
>CAIGRT010069334.1:0-11121 GCA_903798405.1 Fraxinus platypoda | reverse complement strand
AGCCTTAATAAAACATTTGGGTAGAAACTATTATCAATTGTATCTCCATACAACTCCCAGATCATTAAGATGACAACTCTTCGTCTTCATACATCTTATGTGTTAGCTTAACATGTCTCTAAAATTTATCTCCTTGAGTGTACTCAACAAAAGATAAATTTTAGTTAAGTCAAACCCATCATTCAGAAATACATAATATTTCATAGTATAAAACATATCCCTAATAGACCAGCTTTGAGTGTACTCAACAAGTTGAGATCGATTGAGAACTCTGATTTTTCACTATAACGATGGAAGGCAAATATAAATATGACTTAATATTTTTCACTAAGTCCAGGCATAATTATTTATATAATACGTAGATTTAAAGTGTAGAAGTAATTTTGATACCTTGTGGAGTAGCTATTCAAGCGATATATAGCATAGGCAAGGTCCTATCATTGAGGACAAGGCTTTGAAAAATAGGTAACTTGATGAAGCTGTGACGTAGAAGCGATGTACTAGCATAAAAGACCAGGACCGAACTTGAGGAAATGAGGCCTCTACTTCAGGCCCCGCTTTTTAGGGGGCCCAAAATTTTATTTTTTATTTTTAAAAAAAAAACCCATTAAACCTTCAAAAGGGCAAAAATCAAAACGGCAAAATCCCGAGAAATCGAAAGGGTAAAAATCAAGACCAAAGAACGATGGTGGAGGTTAGATATTCGATGCTGATGTAGTGTCCGTCATCACCGTCAACAATTAACCTCTTAATTTGTTCTTCGTTGACAACTGTATTTTTCTCAAATTAATCATGTATTGGGAGATTGATATGGATTTTCTCGAAGCATCCTCCATTTTGGTGTGGGACGATCAGAAGACATAGGATACGTTAGTGTTCGGGCACCAGAGGTTTACAAGATAACAAAAATGAGAGAGTAACCTTACTTTGAGTGTGTGAAATTGCATTATTCTTAAAGACACTAAGTGTGAGCTAGTAGAAGAGGAGGAATTTTCATTGTTAGATGAAAATACACATGGCCTCATCCTGATATCCGATGCATCTTCTCCTAGGTATCACTCAATTAATCATAGGCTAAGTGGCATTTAATGTTTTTTGAAAAATTGCCACTCTAGAGCTTAAGTCTGATATCTTAAAAGTGGACTGACGGATAACTATTTTAGGCATCTGTTGCAAAGATGTCATATCAATCAATCATAGGAAAACCTTGTACGAAAGATATCTTAGAAGAGGTGAAGTGAGAAATGTTTTCTACCAAAAAAGTGGCTTATTGCCTCGAATCACTTCTACAACGAGTTATAGCACATCGCCTTGGCCATGGAGAGTCGACCTCTACATGACACATCGACAGAGGTAATGCATCACTTCAACTACCTTATATAAGATCTTAGCTCGACCTGGTAGGAATATGATGTAGAGTGTGGGTCTGATTGAGCTTACTAGCTAGCTGTCACGTGACCTTGATTTGGAGCCTCCTTAGAAGAGGCATAACAATGGTAGTTTTTGATAGGTGTGATTTTGTTACTTGTGGTAGGCGGTAGTTCAGGTGGCCGAGTTGGGCAGTGTGGTATTGGGGATGGGGGTAGTTTGGGAAATTGCAATTGACATCCCTAAGCATTTCTAATTCTTTTATTTTATGATTTTTTTACTTTTATAAATATTTTATTAATATGAAATAAATATTTACCCTTCCGATGTTTTGAATATTTTGGTCAAATCTATTGACTAGCGGAAAATTGAATGGAAATCACCAATTTGGCCGAATACTTTAAATTTATCAAATGTTAAACAAATGTTAAAAGAGAAGGTTGATGATAAAAAAAAAAAAAAAAAAAAGGTGAAAGATTGGAAACATTTGCTAAAATTTACCCTTATTATATTATTATTGTTGTTGTTGTATCACGTAATATTAGCTATTTTATGGATGAATTTTATATTAACTGGTCTTACCCTATATGTTATTTCGTTACAAATATTACTTAATATTTCAAAATTAATATTATATAATTAATGACACAAAAATTGTTTATGGTTTTATCCACGTGTTATTATTGATATTATAAAGTCGAAGTTGTTTAAATTTATACAGGTTTTCTTTTATAGTATATACAAATTGTTAAACTATGCTACTAAAAATCAAGTTTATAAAATTATTACACACATAATTCTTTTATGTTTAATTGTTTTACTTTTCTCAAAGTTGTTAAAAGTGTAACCCAAATTTTATTGGGTATTGGTGATTTAGTTGAAGGGGCCCTGAAGAAGTTTAAAAGATGGATCGAGGAGAAGAAATTGTCGTATTTTGACTCGCTGCGCACTCATCTTCCACTCAAGCGCTCAGTACAGAGGGTAGGAGCTTGCTGCGTGTGAGCTGGTACTCAGGCACCAGAGGCATTGTTCCCTACCAATAAGGGCGTCGCTATTGTCCGGACTAAGTTTTGTCTCGCGATTTGAGAAATTGTTTTATAATCATTCCATCTAAAGTACTATTTTTAGGTTTTTACATGTACTATATACATAATTAGCTCTTCATTGTGATAGAAATAAGTTGAAAACACAAAACCATTGTATTTTTCATCTTATAGTGAATTCTTCTCTTCTACCCATGAATTTTCACGTAAATCTTGTGTTCTTGTTTACTTTCATATTGACATATTACTCGCATTCCTTTATTCCCTAACAAATGGTATAAGAGCGAGGTTCGATCAACTCTGTTCCAGATTTATTTTTGTGATGGCAATCATGAAGTATGATATTCCACGTTTGGATTCTCAACACGAGGTTTTTACTATGGCGGGTAAAGATGCGAGCAGTTCTCGCTCAAATGGATTTGGATGATGCTTTGTTGAAATTTGACAAGATGCCCTTAACTTGAACGTTGGAGGAAAAACAACGTAAGGATTGAAAGACCCTATCACAAATTCATTTTCATCTTTCGAATCATATTCTTTTGTACGTTTTAAAAGAGAAAATCGTCACTGCATTATGGTTGAAAGTAGAATAATTAAGTATGACGAAAAGTCTAACCAGTAAATTACATTTGAAATAGCGATTGTATTCTCATCGTATGAAAGAAGGTACATATCACTGGAAGATCACCTAACCATTTTTAAGGAAATCGTCGATGGTTTAGAAACCTTGGAGTTCAAGTATGATGAAAAAGATTCAGGGTTGATTTATTTGTGTTCGCTGTCCACTGCATATGTCTTTTAGATACACGATCTTATACAGTCGTGATACTCTCACTATTGATGAAGTATATGATGCTTTGTTTTTAAATAAGAAGATGAAACATCTTGTTGAATCTATGACTCATGGAGATGACCTTGTTGTTCATGGTGATCATGTGAGGGGCAGGTTAAGGTCTAATGATAGTAGTAAAATTTGTAATTATTGCAATAAAAATGGACACATTAAGAAGGATTGTTATGAGTTGTAGAATAAGGATAAATTAGTTGCTACAAATCAGATAAAAAACAACTAGAAACTTCAGGTGAAGCTAGTATTGCAAAAGATTGCTACAATGATGGAAATATTATGGTTATTTCTAACGACGACTCCTAACCTGGCGAGTATTGAATTCTTAATACAGCTTGCACGTTTCATATGTGTCCTAATCATGATTGGTTTTCAACATATGAAAGAACTTCTAAATATGTTGTGATGATGGGAAATAATGCACCTCATAAGATAACTGGTATTGGAAGGGTCAGAATTAAGATGTTTGATGGTACGTCAGGACACTTGGTGATATAGGACATGTTCCAGATTTGAAGATAAACCTTACCTCCTTGAGTACTCTTGATTCAAAATGGTAAAAATACACCGGTAAAGGTGGAGTCTTGAATGCTAGTAAAGGTGCCCGCATTGTGATAAAGGGATAGATAAGGTCTCAATTATATGTCTTGCAGGGTTCTACATAATCATTGGATACCAATCAGCAGAAATTAGAAACTCTTATGGATTTTGAGTTTGGTATAGTATCGTTGGAGCTTTGTTTAGGGTCTATATTAAATAATACATCTTAGTCGAGTTCAAAAGTTATGGGTAATATCGTTTTGCCACTATCACCGAGGTGCCACAATATTCAATTATTAGAGACAGACACGAGAGAGATGTTAGGCCTCCACAAAAGTACGGGAAAGCGATTTAGTTGTTTATTGCTTTAAATGTGGTTGAAAGTATTGTGTCTAGCGATGAATCTTCTACGCAAATAGATAGTTGTTTTGATTCTGTTATAAGGTATGTTTCTGCTAGTTATTGAATTATTTGTGTTCTTATTGCTCGTGGTGATAATTCGAGCAATTTTGGCACCTAAGGTAATCTTGCTGAGCAGTGCTTGGATTCAGTTGATATTCAGTTATTGAGTTTGCTCTAGATGGGCTTTGAGGAAGAAGTGGAGAATTTTTTTTATTAGATAATCTTTGGTGGAGAATTTTTGAAGATTGAAAAGTAATTCCTTATATTGAAATTTGTGTCAAGTTGGAGATTTGTTGAAGTATGACTCAAATTTCGTTTAGTATTGATAATCTGGTTGAAGAGACCTTGAAGAAGTCTAAAAGATGGACCAAGGAAAAAACTCGTCGCTTTTTGGCTCACTACGCACTTATCTCCCACTTGAGCATTTAGAATAGGGGTCTGACGCTCGCTGTGCACAAGCTTGGCGCTCAAGCCCTGGAGGCGCCGCTCGATGAGTGCTCCGCTGTTGTCCAGCCCAAGTTTAGTTTCACAATTTGACAAAAAAAATTGATATTTTTTTAATTTAAAAAACTATTGTTAGGGTTTGATGTGTTCTTTATATATAGTTGGCTCTTTATTGTGATAAGAATAAGTTGAAAACTATTTCCTAACAAGAGTATATGTTGCTATTGTTGTGAGCTTTAGTTCATGTTTGGTTGTATTTAAAAGTTAATTCTTCTAAAAAGTACATCTAGATTTATTTTTTTGGAGAAAATTGTTTTAGTAAAGTTAATTTAAAATTCTGTTTAAGCACATCCAAATTATTCAAAAAAATTTATCTTATAAACAATCTTCTTGTCATATTGCTGGAGTTAGTACATGTTCATCATGTGCTGAATTTCACAAGCTACATTATGCTTAGATCGGAATCAATATAGAATGTACGAATTGTTAAAGGATTGATTTTTCTTAAAGATATAGCAAGGAGTCGAGAAAGTGACAAAAATAGTTATGTAACCAATCTCTAATTTAGTGGGTGAAAAGAGTACATTAGTTAGAATGTACAGTGTTTTTTTTTTTTGGGGAAAAGCCCATGACTGTCAAAGTTCAAACTTAAAATGGGCCTTTATATTATCTTTTGTTCTTGAGCCCCGATTTGATGGTCACTATTTGAAAAAAAAAAAAAATTAATGTTATGAATACTTTTATTGGAGGATACGTGGTTAAAAAGTAAGAAATTTTTTTTAATTTTTATATAAAATATTTTATTGTATAAATATGTGGTTAAAAATAAGTTTGAAATAAAAAAATTTTATTTTAAAGGGAGACCAACTGGACTGAAAAACCATAAAAGAGCAAAATAATTAAAAACCAATGTCGAGTTTGATGGTAAGCTTGATTCGACATGGGCTATGATTACAGGTCTTGTTGGGTCTTGCACCTTTTTTACACGGGCTAATTATTTACTCAAAAAGTGAAAATCGTGCAAAATCGAATAATGTTATTTAGTCACTCATATTTAACATGAGAATAGATTGCAACATAAATGACATTAAATGATTAGCTCATTTATATACATAGTACAATGACAAATTACTCTTTTAATTGGATATATCGTGGATGATTATTTAAACTGATGTTCTAGCTGTTGAGGCTAAACAACATCATTCTGATTGAATTATTTTAGATGTACATTTTTATTTACATTAAGGATGACATTCCCCATGTGTCAAAATTTGGCAAATGCTGTGAAGGGTGTTTGAAAAATCAAAGATTATGATGAGTATCACGTGAAAGGATGTTAAAGTTAATGTAAAAAATAACGTACATACAGTATGTTTGATTTACACATCTACACATGTAATAAAGTAGAGGGCCTATGATCTATCGAAGAGTGGGGGCATCTATGGCATGGACTTGTATTTTCACAGTACAGAGCAAAATAATTGCACGAACCCATAAACATTGTTGAGAATCTTTAGTGGGGGAACATGGATGGGGTCTTTAGCTGGCCATCACACCAAGCTAGGAAACAAAAACACCATTTGGATCTTATCTTTATGCAAGGCCCCATATGCATATTACTACTTTTTCTTTTCTCCCTAAATAACTTTCTAGATATTGTACACAAAATTATTGTTCCTTTTCATGCAAGAAGTTGGTGGAAAGATTGCATTTTAAAATGAGAGAAATGTATTCTGTAAGTCTAAAATGGGTTTCAAAGTCTAAGACAAAGGGTCCATCTACATTTGTCTCTCATCTAATTTTTCCACACTATATTAATGATAGGAGAGAGAGTTTTGCCGTTCGTAATCGGCAAGTTTGTTTTTCAAACTTTCATTATGATACAATCGGTCTCAATCATAAATCTTACATTGTTACTTGGCCATCTAGCAGAAGTTCAACCATCCTAAGCTAGGAAGCAATGTCTACTATCATAAACTTGTACACACGAGGGTTACATGAAGATTTAGCCCTTGTTTGGTCTCCATTATTTTCAAAATACATTTTTTTTCTCTTTTATTTTCAACTACACATTTTTCAATAAAATAATATTACACGCAAACCCAATTTTTTTTTTTTTTTTTTAACCACACACTATCCATCAAATCACTATTACAAAATGCATTTTTGGAAAAAAAACAGGTTTACACGCAAACCCAATTTTTTTAAAACTAAATATGATCCATCAATATACTATTTCAAAATGCATTTTGAGCAAAAAAATGACAAGTTCTTAACATAGATTTGAATAAATATGATCGTACAACTATGATAAAAGCAAGAGACCAACTAGTTATTTGAATAATAGGTTGGAGACCTATTCTATATTTATATATACACACACAATGTGTGTCTGTGAAGATTGGGTAGAGTTTATTCAAAGAATGGTACAAGCTGGTGGAGAGCAACATCAATGACAACATGTTTACTTTGGAGGAAAGAAGAGGATGAAAAATGCATGCTGGCTTATTTGTCTTTCTCTTACAACAATTGATGTAGCATAAAAGGTTAATTAATGTAATGTCTAATCATTTTAAATTAAACTAAAAATGGCTAATAATTTAATTAAATGGATTAATTAGTTTGAAGGTCTAAAGTTTCTAGAAGTTAGTCAGTGATTGAGACGATTAAAAATTATTACGTTGTGAAAAAAAAAAGGTTAGTAATCTTCTTTCTTCTTGAATCTACGAGTTCTTGACTATTTTGCACGATTTGAGAACTTTTAAAATTGTCATATAATTTGTATTTAGTGGGGAGAGGTTTGGGCGTGCAACACTCGTTTCGTATGATCTCCTTTTGTGTGATAATAAAACGTAAACGCTAAACGTAAATTAAATGTCCCAACTACACGAATTTCTTGAATTTTCTGCCAACCATGTCTCTACTGTCATATTATATGATTAACTTAAAAGTGGGTAGTGATCTGGACAAAGAAGTTTGGCTTAAAAAACTAAGAAATTCAAGAATTTGTTTTTACTCAACAGGATAATTCTACAAGCAGACAAGTGCTGAAAACCTTATATATTCAGCAAAAACAGTGATTGTCCTTTTCATTTTGTTGGTAGATAACAAGTGGAACAAGGAAACTCGATGTGTGAGTGTGACAATAAATATATATATATTTGATTCTACCTAATAAACTTTTTTCTTGATGCATTATTCAAGTGAATTGTCTTGTTATTCAACTATAGTCAGTAAATATGCTAGATTTACAAATGAATTCAACAAAAATCAGTTGCAAATTATAAGCAACGAACGCTCCGTTGTTGATATTAGCGTCAAACAGAGAAAGCATCATATAATTTTTTTGTTTTGTTTGATCTGATTAAAGTCCTCTTTGTTTTCCTTCTAGTACCTTAGACAAGAGGAGAGCATTGCCCTCTTGGGAGATGGAGGGTTTATGTACTCAATAAATTATCCATGTAAACATTTCACATGATTGATTGGTATCTTGAAAGTGATCGGAACAATAATTAGGACTAGAGGTTGGCGTAGAAGGGTCAGACTATTAACTCGAACTTATACCAAAAGAAAGAAGATACCCTTACCCTCTAGAGATAGGAGTCCAACAAAATTATTAGTATTCAAATAAAGGCATTGAGAACTCAAAAACATGCGGGGTTGGAGAATTAGAAAAATAAAAATTATTTTCTCAAAGAGGAAACCATCAATAAAAATGTCATTCCATACAAATCTCTGTCTTCATCAATAGATTCCTCATTTCCTATTGTTGTTGAGTAAATCAAATTTTAGACCGTCTCTTGAACCACATGCTTATGCTACACATTCTTTTGGGGTTCGATCATTCCGTCACTTGCTTATGATTGCAACCCTCCCCTAAAAAGAAGAAATGACATATTAATTAATAAATTTTCTGATACAAATATTTCTATATAAATCTAATGTTAAATTTCGTGACAAACTACAAATATTGTAATTCTTCATTGAACATCAGATATAGATTTTGCAATGAATTTTCTAATATCAATTTGCATTTTCTTGAATTACTGCACTAGTGCTAGCTACACCTATAATAATTAAGTTACAGAGAAGTGGACAATAAATTTCTTCTCACGTACCTAGCTAGATCTATAATTTATATTGTACATTCATATAATTAAGTTTGAGACCTAATTCTATAACCACTCCTTAAGAATTTTTCTTGATATTCTATCCTAACTTATTAAAACTGTTCGAATCTTCTTACAAAATTATTATTTACTTCATAAATCAGCTGACGAAGAATTTTATTCACACTTCCACATAAAAAATAAAAAAGTTTTAGGTGAAGGAAATTTAATCAAGATATTAGTTGATTGAATCAGCCACATGCAAAAGTGGACCATGGATAATATTTTGTAAGAAAACTTGGTTGCATCTTCCATGTGCAGATTCATAAATTCTACTGCTCTGATGTGGAAATGACTTTGAATACGAATAATATTACAACCATACACAATAATTTATTAATTTTAAATATCAAGGCCAACCACCTTCCCATTTTGATTTTTAAAGATCATTAATTAATACAAGTAATATATACTTTACAACTTAGTCCCTGTTTGGTAAAAATTAAAATTAATTTTTTTAAAAAATTTAATAAAAGTTGATGAAATGTGCTGTTAAAAAGTTCTAAGCTCCATGAAATATATAATTAAAATTGATTTAAGATTTATTTTAATTTACATGCATCTGCAATATCTTGGTTCGTTGAGAATTCTAACATTGAATTCAATTATTCATTCGAGCATGATTTAAATTGATTAAATTGCCTGTTTGAGCCTTTTAAACTGTGATTCCATGTTAAGTCTTTTCTTGTGATTCCTTCATAAAAGGTCATTTTTAAATAAAAAATAAATAGTTCAAACTGTTACATATTAATTATTTAGATATTATTTTCTTATTTATCCGTTACACTATATATTAGTATTCATCTTATAGGGCAAGTTGTCTTTGAGATTGAAGTGCAGCATTGGACAATCTTCAAATTTATAACAGTATTTGAAAACAATAAAAGAAGAAGAAAAGCAAGTTTTTATGAAGGGAAAAAGGTCAAATTTTCACCACCTTTTTTGATAGAAAAAGTTAAATTTTCATTACATTTCAGTCCCCACATTCTTATTGCTGAAAGAAAAAGGGCCCCTACAAGCTTCTGTTTCAATTATTATCCATTCAAAACTACCATTTTTTGGTGGCAAATTATTGTGTAGAATGTGTGCGAAAACATTCAACATTGGCTTTATGATATATTTTCATGCCGACACAAAAGAAGGCCGGTGAGATTGACCTATATATATATACAAAAATGTTTAATGTACAGTCAAAATTGTACAGCAATTTTGACAGCCCTCTCCCATGGGTGGGGTCCGCGATTATTTTAATCGCGGACCCCACCAAATGTATGTGAGAGGTTGTCAAAATTGATGTAATTCTAGCATTGTTCATATATATATTACTTACGAAGTATAGTTCATGTTGTACAATACAGATTTATAATTTATAATAGTACCGATTAATGGGTAATTTTATTCACGGTTTATATATATTGACTCAAATTTCAATTGTATCACAATATTTTAATTTGTATCGTTGGGTCATTATAATACTGTTACTTTGTTTCAATTATTTGATCCTAGACGTGGCAATAAAATGTGACGTGGAAGACATGAAATATTCTAAAACTCATTTTCTAACATATACAAGTAAAAAACCTATCTATTAATATGTTTCCATTTTTATTTCATTCACCGTTGTTTTCAATGAGATTTGTAGGGGTTTTCACACTAATAAAATTTCACAACAAACGTGGTGATCAACTTTTGAAAGTTTTTTTTTTTTTTTAAATATTTATTTAATTTATAGTTCTTATGTCCATGTAGGTTGGACATTAGTATTAAACGGCCACGATAGCTTCCGCCATTAATAAATGGGAGCAGAAGTGGATGGAATGACCTAAATTGAAACAAAATTGAAGTGTAATGATATAATTGATACAAATGTAAGTATAATAACTCAGTTTTTAATTGTTTCAAAGTATAGTGACCGTGAAAGAAATATAATCCAATTTGACCGTTAAGAAATTAAGGGCGTATTCGGTAGAGATTAAAATCGGATTAAAATTGAAAAACTAGCCGTTATTGTTGACTTTTATTAGAAGAGTGAGATCCAATAACGGCTATATTTTAATTGGATTTTAAGTGCTACCAAACAAGCTCTAAATGAAGACATTCGAGTAAGGGTTAAAATAGGTTTTATTTATAGCAAGGATTAATCGACATTTAGCCTATATTTGGCTAGTGTTTATAAATTGTTTATATACGATCAAATAATAATTTATTCACACATTTCGTGGACCTAACAAAAACTATCAACTTATTCATAGTTTGTTCCTATCTATTTATAAATTAAATTGATTATAAACAGTTGCCAAACAAGTCA
>CAIGRT010069329.1:0-10798 GCA_903798405.1 Fraxinus platypoda | reverse complement strand
TTCTTTCTTCCATCTTGGTCCTCCATATCAAATTACTTCAATTTTAGTGTTTCAACTTTTACTCAAATGTATATTAGTCCCCAAACTTCCATCAATGGGCCAATTTATCCTTCTTTCTTTTCCAATTGCTTAGAAATAAGTTCAAAACTGAAATACCTAATTTAAGTAAAATGCAATAATAAAACGACACAAAAACTTAGTGATATGGCCCCGAATAAGTGCACAAAAATGCACTTATCAAGGGATATTAGAGAGCCTTTCCATAAACGCAGTTTATGGAGATTTTAAGTGCGGCGATACACAACTTGGACAAGATAGTCATCCCCTGGAAACAAGTATATGAAGAAATAAACATAAGTTTGAATTTACTTCATTTTGCAGAGTGTTCCTAGAATAACAGGAAAATTGCAAAATTAAATACAAAAGTAAAAAAAATTATAATAAGGAGAAAGGATTAGGGAGAGGAATTAACTGCCAAAGGCCAAAGAACAAAGGATTTACCGTGATGAAGCTGAAAACAACCAAGGGTGGAAAGAGGTGGTTCTCATGAAATCGGCCGAAATACATCTACATTATTTACTATAATTACCAGCAAGCCTTTCTTTATGCGTGAATTTGGCTGCAATTCGCGTGGCCACTAATAGTTTAAATGGAGAGATTTTGCCTGACATAATGGCATTACGATCTCTATCCTAGTATAACCCATTAATTAATCGCCAAATATGGTTTTAAAGAGAAATCAAGGGTTAGGACTAGTGGGGTGCAACTGAATTTTTAAAGAGAATTGGAACAAATAATACATGGGACCAGGAATTATCACACCTTCATTTTATGCTAATCAAATAAACACCTAAAAAAATATAAATTCGGTTTAACTCCAGCCTTGTATGTAGTAGTTATAATATGGATACATAGGAGTAAGTTCTTAGTAATAATGTCCGAAGTATTGCTATGTCGTGGTGAAAAGGTTGGGTGGTACCAGAATACTTGGGATGGAAGTCATGCCTGGAAGTAAAATTTTGAAATCTGTTTCTGTGATTTGCTGGAAACTTGTGTAATTTTGAACTCATAATAGCCTAAACAATATCACCAGTGCAATGCGCATTCTAACAAACATTGTAGTTATTCAAACAGAAACTGAAAACAAGTTTAATCGCCTTCTCTGAATAAAGAGAACTACAATCACCTTCTCTGCAATTGACTTCTTTGATGGAGTTTTGCAAAAAAAAAAAAAAAAAAATATTCGAAGTTTTTCTTCTCCAATTGCCGTCCGTCTGTTCCCTTTTGTTTCTGTCGTATGCTGTTTGTATCTATGGAGCAAATACGAAGAAATGGCCGGTTGACCAACCATATTTCAAAATGGCCTTTGATCATTAAAAAAAAACAATTAAAAGCACAAAAGGTTAAGTTAAATATCAAAATTCAAAAATACTCTCATCTTCAATCAAGTGTTTGAGTGGAGAGGAAAAAAGAAATTTCAAGTTACTCATGATAGAGTTTGAAATTTTCAGAAATTGATTTACTGCACAATGTACAGAATGATTTTCACACACTGAAATTACATAGCATTACAAGGAAATAAATACACGGGTATAAAGTTTATTCTAGGAAGGAGTGCTGAGAATGAGCCAAGAGTTTTAGCTGTGATTTGCACGGTTGGTGAGGCAAATATTCGTCCTGAAATTAAGGTGCATGATTGTGTGCTTGAGTTAAAGGATCTTCCTTTATATGCCCCAGCAAGATGGAGCTGCCATCGGCTAAGCCAATCTTGGTTTTGAGCTAGTCTGTGCGCTGTCTCGATAATGGTTTTGTCAGTAAATCTGCAAGTTGATCATGAGTATTGACATGATGGACATTGAGGACACCACGTTGAACCATATCACGAACAAAATGTAAGTCAATCTGGATATGCTTCATCCGAGAGTGTAGCACAGGTTAAAGCTTAGATGAGTAGCACCCAAGTTATCACATAGGAGTTTAGGTGAAGCTTTTATTGGCAGCTCAAGTTCCTTAAACAGTGATAGTAGCCACACAGTTTCTGAAGCGGCATTAGCAAGAGATCTATATTCAGCTTCTGTAGAGGATCGTGCCACTGCTCTTTATTTTTTTGAACTCCAGGAGATGGGATTAGAGCCAAGGAAGCTGATATATGCTGAAGTTGAAATACGATCATCAAAATTACCCGCCCAATCAGCATCAGAGTACGTTGTGAGATTAAAATTTGATTTTCTTTTGATATGAATCCCATGAAAAAAGAGTCTGTTTTAAGTAGTAGAGGAGTCACTTTGCTGCTGCCCAATGTGTTACTGTAGGTTTGTGCATAAACTGAGATAATTTGTTTACCGAGAAACAGATGTCAGGATGAGTGAGAGAGAGATATTGAAGACCTCCAATTACACTTCGGTACTTAGTACTATCAAAAGAGGATGTACCATCAACTAACTTTAGAGGGGTATTTGTGGATAGTGGAGTGGAAGCTTCTTTAGCACCCGTCATGTTTGTTTTGGAAAGAGATCCCGAATGTATTTGTGTTGAGAGAGAAACAGTCCTGATTTGGTTGGAATAACTTCCATGCCCAAGAAGAAACGGAACTGGCCTATGTCTTTTAAAGAGAATCAAATACCAAGTTGCTGAATGATATGATCCACAAACTGATTGTTGCTGCCAGTGATGACCAGATCATCTACATACACCAGTAAGTAGCATAAAACAGAGGTTTGGTGATAGATGAATAAGGAGGAGTCTGCCTTTGAATTCTTAAAGCCAAGATTCATGATAGCTGATTTTAAAGCTGAATACTAGGCTCTGGGGGCCTGTTTAAGGCCATAAATTGCTTTATTCAACCGACAAACATGATTTGGTTTCGAAGCATCTCTGAAGCCCGGAGGTTGGATCATATATACAGTTTCAGTTAATTTGCTATGCAAGAAGTCGTTATTCACATCAAACTGTCTCAATGACCATCCCTGTATCACATCAACTGTTAAAACAATTCTAATTGTAGCGGGTTTGACAATGGGGCTAAAGGTTTCCTTATAATCTAAACCAGGACGTTGATTGAAACATTTGGCTACAAGTCTCGCTTTAAAGCGATCAATAGTCCCATCAGCCTTGCGTTTAACACGAAATAACCATTTGCAACCGATTGGTGTGCAATTTTGTGGTGGAAGAACTAGTTCCCATGTGCCATGACGCATTAGTGCAGTCAATTCCTCAGACATAGCTGTTCTCCAGTGAGGTTCACGGAGAGCTTGTCTCCACAGTTCGGTTCAATAGTGTTGGGAAAGGGGTGTTTGGTGGCTGAATATAAGTGTTTTGGTTTGTGTATGTTGTTCATGGACCGAGTGGTCATGGAGTAAGTTTGGGGAAGAGGCGGAATTGGGGGATTGTGGGACACAGGGGAAGGATTGATGAGTAAAGTAGTATCGTGTGTGATAGAATTTGGAAGTGAATTAGAGAAATAAACACCAATTTCACGTGATTGAGAAGAATTAGGGCGAGGGAGGGGACTGCAATTTCACGAGAATTTAAGGAAGAGAGGGAGTGGCGGTTACCTGAGGATAGCGTGAAGATGGTGGCGCCTCCCATTATTGCTGGTGGGTGCTCCGGCAGGAACGGCTCAGGGATGGGTGGTCCGCCTGTCACGATTGACGGAGGAGACGATAATGACGGAGGAGACGATATGGAGAGAGGTTCAATTGAGTTATGATGGGGATGGGTCCGATTTTCATCAAACAGTACATGTCTTGAAAGATATAGTTTTTGGGCATGTAGATCAAAACATTTGTAAGCACTTTGGATTGAGGAATGGCCCAAGAAAATACAAGGGATGGATTTGGGGTGGAGCTTATTGGTGTTGTATGGCTTGGTGAGGAGAACACACAAGCACCCAAATTTTTTTAGTTTAAGATAATTTGGGGTCGTGGAGAAGGCATGAGGCCAATATTGTAGTGGTAGGGATGCATCATAGAGTAAGGCCCGTTTCCACTAAATGACGATGACGACGACGATGCTCGGAAACACCATTTTGTTGTGGTGTGTGGGGAACAGTTGTATAGTGACTTGTTCCATGTATGGAAAAGTAATTTTTGAGAGCAACAAATTCACCCCTATTGTCGAAATAGAGCATCTTGATTTTGGACTGAAAGTTATTTTCAACGAGACGTTGAAATTGAGGAAAGATGGTGCGGACTGCAGACTTTGTTTCCATTGGATAAAACCAAATATATTTTGTGAAATGATCAACCAAAATCAAGTAGTATCGCGAACCATCAATGCCAACCGTATTTGAGGGACCCCAAACATCGGTATAAATTAAGTCTAGAGGTGCATGACTTTGAAGACTATTGAGACGAAACTGTTGCTTGTGTGCTTTATTAATAGAGCAAGAGGTACAAAGATGAGAGTGATTCACATCGTTTATTATTGGAAGAGAAATTTTTTTGATAAGATGATGAACAATTTTATTTGAGGGATGTCCTAGACGTTTGTGCCACCCATCAATAGACGTCTGTTCATGTACGTTAGCAACTATTTTTGGAGAAGTTTTCACCAACGACTCCGGGAGGGTGTAGACACCATTTTCACACGCACCTTTGAGTAGACTGCCCCCGTAGTTCGATCCTTAACAATAAAAAACAAGGGATGAAATTCAACAAGCACATTATTTTGCGATGTAAAGTGGTGTACGTAAATTAGATTTTTATGAATGTTAGGGACACAAAGGGTATCATCTAAATGAAAAGTGCGCGTTGGTGCATTGAGAACTAGTGAACCAATGTGTGAAACACGCAAACCTGAACCATCACCGATGATAACTTCATCGGTACCACCATATTCCGAGTGCACTGATAAAATTTCCAGATCACCAGTTATGTTGTGTGAAGCTCCGGAATCAAGAAGCCATTTAGTGTCCTTTGCGGGTAAAGTTTTAGTATAGTTTGCAATTGGGTCAGTGGAATGGGCCTTGGAACAAAACTTTGCAGTATGGCCCATCTCATCACAAAGTTGGCATTTGGGTATGAATCTGCACTATCCATGAGGCCTGAATTGCCTCTGGTTATCTGTTAGGCCTCCATTGGAACGAAAGAAGCCCAAATGCCCATTTGCCTGTGAAGCCCCAGAACCTCCATTGGAACGAAAGAAACCCAAATGCCCATCTGCTTTGGAAACCCCAGAACCTCAACCGGTGCCATTTTTGGAGAAACCCTTGAAGCTGTGGCCACCGGAAGAAGACCCAGAGCGCCTATTGGAGTAATTTGCCGATGCGACCAGCTGTTGAGTGGTGGATTCAAGCCGTTGGAGATACGCATAATGGCCAAGAAGGTGATCATGGAGCTCCTCGAACGATAATGGATTTTCCCTTGCGCGAATCGGTGCTGCAATTTTGCGAAAGTCACTGCCCAGTCTATTGAGGATATACAAAGTTAAATCATCCTCTGAAATGGGGTTATCGATGAGGGAAATTTCATCTGCAAGTGCCTTAACAGTGTGCAGGTATTCTTGAATAGATTGATTGCCTTTTTTATCATCGTGAGTTCCTCCTTGAGCTGCATTGCCCGGGAACGGGATTTGCTTGCATACAAAGTGTGCAATTTATGCCATGCTTCTTTGGATGTTTTTGTGGTGGAAATGAACGGGGTGATTGAGGTTGTTGTGGATGCCAAAATTGCACTGAGGATAAGCTTGTGCTGCCTTATCCAGTGAGATTTTTGTGAGTTGCTGATGGAAGGATCAGTTGGGGGAGGGCATGGTTTATCACCTGTAACATAATCGAGGATGTCATATCTTATGAGGAGGGCTTCGAATTGGGCACGCCATTGAGGAAACGTCGAGGGTGTGAGTTTTTCGTTTATTTGAGCAGTAACATTGAGTGCAATTAGAGGAGTGTCTGTGGAAGGTGGTGGGTTGGAGATCGGATTCTGGATGGGTACAGATGTGGGGATCGAGGTCTCGCTAGAGGCTGACGGCTCTAATACCATAATAGAGTTTGAAATTTTCAGAAATTGATTTACTGCTCAATGTACAGAATGATTTTCACACACTGAAATTACATAGCATTACATGGAAATATATACATGGGTATAAAGTTTAGTCTAGGAAGGAGTGCTGAGAATGAGCCAAGAGTTTTGGCTGTGATTTGCACGGTTGGTGACGCAAATCTGCGTCCTGAAATTAAGGTGCATGATTGTGTGCTTGAGTTGAGGGATCTTCCTTTATAAGTGATATAGTTTACAGTTGGGTTCCAGTCGAAGAATCCATCTCCACAGTCAACCAAACACCGATTACAACACAACCTGGCCCTAATCTTCAACAAGGTTATTTTGTTTGAGGAATTATGAGATTGATTTTTCATTTATTATGTTTCAAAATTTGTAGATTAAATTGCTATGTATAATGTTTATTCTTCATTATTTAGGTAGATTATTGGGTGTACTAGTGATTTATGTGTTTATTTTGGAATTTGGAAGATTGTTCTCGGCGAAAATAGCGTCGTCATTTCTAGATAGAAAACAGTTGGTCCAAGCTGACTTTTTTTCGTCAATTTTTTTTCTTCATTTTCTTTTCAATTTAAAATTATTTTCTTTTTATGATGAAATTTGTTTTTTTTTTTCAATTTTAATTTCCTTTGGTTTAACTTTTTTTATTATAATTTTTTTGAAAATAATTTTAAAATTTCTTAATTGCTTTGTTCATTTTATAATTAATATTTTTTTGATTTAAAATTATTTTTATTTCTTTTCTAT
This sequence comes from Fraxinus platypoda, assembly GCA_903798405.1. Taxonomy (NCBI): domain Eukaryota; kingdom Viridiplantae; phylum Streptophyta; class Magnoliopsida; order Lamiales; family Oleaceae; genus Fraxinus; species Fraxinus platypoda. The sequence continues at coordinate 4,052 of CAIGRT010069329.1, read as the reverse complement.
TTATGATAAATTTTCTTTTCTTAAATTTTATTTAAATAATATTTATATTCTTTATTTAATTTGTTTTGTTTTTATTATAATTTTTTAGAAATAGTTTTAAAATTTCTTAATTGTTTTCTCCATATTATAAATATTTTTTCCAATTTAAATTTCTTTTTAATTCTTATTTTTTTTATTTTCTTTAATTTATTTTTATTTTTTTATTCGAATAGCTTAATTTTATGAGGTTATACTTTATTTCATTATCTTTAGTTGAAAATTATAATATTTGAATTTTTACAGAATAGAGTACCATCTAGATGTGGAGTTGAGACATAATTACATATTTGCGATTTATATTGTATATCGTTTCAAAATTTCATCACATGATCATTAACTAGTTAACTATTAATATGCCAACTTGAAATCCTAACTAAGTTGACGCCGTCGACGGAGGAGGGTCGAGATTTTGTGCACGAAAGTTCCGCATACTCTATACGACCAGATGCCTGATTCCATCCTGGACCGTTGGGTATGTGAATTAAATATAATTTATTGATTACCGTTTTGTATGAGTTAACCTATTTTAATTAATTTAATAATTTTTATTGTTGTTTTTTTGTGTAGAAGCGCGGTCTAGTTGATCGACCCGATGGGATCACCTCCGTCGAGGGAATCACTTTCACCGATGAGATCTCTTTCTCCTTCATCCAAACACCTCCCCAGTGGATTTCCTACACACGGTCAGAGTCATTATTTCGATGATTTGTATGTTCGCCTGACTGGATTTATGGCGGAGGAGGTGTTTGCATTACGATAAGAGATGAGATGGGCGTGCTATGTGAGGAGGTAAGGGCGCTGTGACGAGAGATGAAGAGGAAGTGGGCACGCTACGAGAAGAGGTAGGGGCGTTGCGACGAGAGTTGAGCGACGAGGTATCAAATATATGCCAAGATGTTGCAATGCTACAAAGTCATATAGCAAACCTTTGCGATGAGGTCGTGGTGCTCTGTGAACAGATGATGGTGCATTAAAATCATTTTTATTATCTGTAAAGTGGGAGGGGGTGGCCCCGATGTAGCCGATTAGGAAAGGACAGAGGGGGTGGTCTTGACGACGAATTCTCACTTCGCAAGTATGTTCCCGTGTATACTTGCAAACTAACACATTCATGTCCATCTTCGTCACTCGTAAACGCCAACGACAATTGTTGTCGACGCAAACAATCATCAACAGTGACTTGTTTGATTTCTTCACTTTGAACTCAAAGTTGTATTTCAGCGCAATTCAGTGTGCAACTTCATGCAAATCTTTCTTTGTTTCAAACAGTTGCCCGATATACAAATTCTCATTATCGAGAACCACACACGAAGAATTAGATGACGGTCCACTCGATCCAGCTCCCGCGCTCCCGCCCCACTCATGTATCTGACCGGATAAAGCAATCAAATCCCCATTTGTAAATTCATTTTTATTCTTGTTGTCGTGAACTGCCAATGGAATTCTGTGCGTAACATTGAGATCACGATGAAGAACAACTGTTTCGGGAATAACCACATTATCCTCATGACCTATCTCCATTGTGTCCTTAAAATCATTAGCACTATGATCCCCTCCATCTGAATATTCGTGTTCACATTCGACGACATTCTTTCTCACTAAAGTCACGCAAAAAGGAGTCGTGTGTATTTTGTTCAATTCAAATAGATAATTCACTTCAACATCAGAAGCAACCTTCATATGTGGAATCAGAATGGATGAATGCTCGTTGAATTGAAATCTCAATTCCATATTGTGCTGAGAGGGATTGACTTTCAGCTTCTTTTGTAAATCATGATACATTTACGTATACGATGTACTCGATGTTATGAAAATTGGAATACCACCACGTATATCACTCGTCCATTTCCATACCCATCGATCTTTTTCATTCAATTCGAAATCACCAAAGTAACAAATTGAGATTACAACTATATCTACATCACGAAACAGAATTTTTAACTATAAGAAAAAAATTTGAAAAATCGGCCCAACCACTGAACAACAAAATAAAAAAAAAGTTAACAACGGGTTACAGCCAGCTGTTAACATACGATGTTTTGGATTTTAACAGCCGGTTGTTAAGATTGGCCGAAATCATTGCCATGAATATACATGCAGATAAATTTTTTTCTTATTTATGTTTAAAAAAGTTATAGATCTACTAAAAATATTTATCTACATGTTAATCTATGTCGAAATAAGATTTATCGATTAAAAACGTATACTAATTTAATGAAAATGAAATTAAACATACATAAACATACTTACCAATTCGAAATGATAGATGTAAAAAAACTTTTGTGTTTGATCAATTTCTGAGATTTTAAAGTTGAAGCAGATGAAAAATGAGAATGTTTTATCAGTGTTGGAATAAACAAACAATAAAAGTTAGTTGATTGTGAAATTTGAAGTAGGAAGTGTTTCATTTTTACTTGTTAAGTAAAAGTGTAGTATTGTCCTTTCGATAAAAAAATATTTTGTAATTGTATTGTTTACTTAAGTGCATCTTATCTTTTACCATTTAAAAAGCCATTGTGAAAATATGCCATTGTTAAAAATTCAAAGTAAAAATTAGAAAATTTGACCCATCTAATTTTAAAAGTACCCCGTATCTCTGTATCTATTTTGCCCTATGCCGTCTAATATACAGTCGCCTTCTTTATTCCAAAAGGAGACTTTTTCTTCCTTCAACCTTTTTTTTTTTGTTCAAACAAAGTTCAATTCAAATTGAGAAGTTGGTTTCCATTCCAATTGGTCCAAGCCCTTTAAAATAATGTTTGCTATCAAGGCTCCACTTTTCTCAAATAATGCATTTTAATCCTCGAGTTCATTTATTTGTGCAGCCTTTATCTTCTTCAATTTCTAATTTGTAGGATTTGATCACAAAACTACAAATTTCATTCAATTTGTTAGTACATATTTGACAATTTTCACTTCAAAGTTCAAATCTTCAACTTTGGCCCTGACTCTCATAGAGACTTCGATATTGATTCCTAAATTTCAATATTCATTCAAAACTTGAACCCTTCAAGTTTCGAATGTGTTCACCTCAATGCCCAAACTTTTTATAAGAATGTCTCATTCCCTAGCCAATATGGAATAAATAAAATTGAATTAAATGTATTTCTTACCATGTTATTGATATAGGATTTTCGATTAGTTTGGTTCGCAATAATATCCAAATTAATAAGATGATCAAGATAACCCAAACTCACATCCCCAAGGTAAGCATAAGTCCAACCAATTCTTATCACAGATTAATAATTATTAGATGCAGTATAGTTAAAGTACTGTAATTAATCTATAGAAAATATTTCATGCCCTATACATAATTGGTTGTTACGTACTGCACTAACATCATCACAATGCCATTTTAATTGAAAATTAAATTGGAGGTTTTTCTTTAATTTCAACCCAAATCGATATTCGAGAGAATCAACAATTGTCAATCTAGTATTCGTCTTTGTTTCTTATAACTTCATTAAATCAAAGAGAAGGCAGCCATTTTCTCTCAAAGGGGGCAAAAGGAAAGCCTTGTGTTGTGTGTAATAACACAAAATCAAGAAAAAAGACAATGTATATATGTACCACTAAGTAGGTTAAGTAATAACCAAATGAGTTGGGCACACACATAGATTATCCACACACACGAGTCTTCGCTCATCTCTAGTTAATTGAGTTGCCAATTGTGGTTTGGGCCGACTATTAATTAAAGATTCAATAACGGGCTTGTAACGAAGCCTATGAATAATAGTTCGACCCGACTAAACATTATAGCCATGAATTTATTTGATATCATAATACCCAACATATGCCATTCCATTGCAAAACATTTAACAAAAAGTACAATAAAATGCTTCAAAATAGTTGCATATTTAGCGAAAACAATAACAATTAATTTGTAGGAGAGTTTCAATGACTTGCGAGCGGTCCGAAGCCCGATTCCACATATGCAATGTAAAGGGTATACTCCAAAACACCATAATTTGTGACGGAATCAAACGAATACGTACTTGAAATGGCATATCCCC
>CAIGRT010069315.1:0-14287 GCA_903798405.1 Fraxinus platypoda | reverse complement strand
TCCAGTCGCTTATACCTTGTATGGTTTAATAGTATCACAATTTGGAGAGATTCAGGATGTGATGGACACTGGTGATACAGTAGAACAATTCTTAAAAGATTACTTTGGGTTCGAATACAGTTTTCTTGGAGTCGTTGCTGGAATAATTCTTGGTCTCAACGTCCTTTTTGCCTTCATCTTTGCCTATTCTATCAAGGCATTCAACTTCCAAAGGAGATAAGATGGTCTCAATTCCACAAGAATTTGTTAGTTTATTAGTTTCAGCTCTTTTATATCATAGGTTTTTCCTGTGTATTATGTGTTTTCCTTGTATAATTTACCTTGTAATATGTTTGTTCTCTCTTTAAATTGAATAATATCATGTATGTTTCTATTTTCTGTAATAATGTATATGGGCATAATATTGTTTAAAATCAATGAAAAATAAGGAATTTCTCAATCTCATTTTAGTTACTTCTGAATGCTATCAGACCAATTTCTCCGAGGCATTTATGTTCTTACCCTAATCAATTTAAACATGTTTTCGTTTTTAATTTTAACGCGATCATAGCCAAAGAAAGTCCATTGGCTCAATTGACATAGCTGCTCAATCTCTTCTGAAACTCAATTCTTAATTTGTTGTAAAGTTGAGATATGTTACATATGTAAAAGTGGTTGAAACTACCGAGTGTTCGCCTCATATGAATCTACGAAAACCTCTTCAATATCAAGAAGGGTTCTGAAACTTTTCACGAGTTGCTATTACTGATGTAGCAACTCTTAGCAGTTAGAAAAAGATTGTTTTTCAAGTTCACCATGATTTGGTTACAACTAAATATTTACAGTTTGTACCCGTGGTGTAACCCCATATCATTTAAGAAACTTCATCATACACCAATCTAAAAATGATTTATTTACTAAAGATGGTATAAAAATCTTATATCCAATTTCAATAATTTCTCTTTGTTGTGGTTTGACCTAAATTCTAGTGGGTATTAGAGTTTAAATTGGCGTAGTCTTGAAGGGATCAAAATTATGGACTGAAATTTCGCTAGCCTGGCGCTAGCTGGACGCTCGAGTGACAGGCTTATCCGTCCCAAGCCCGTTTTCGTTTTCTGAATATATATATATGACACGACTTGTATAAATATAACAAAAAAATATTCATACAACGTCTTGAGAGCTTTAGATTTCAATTGAGCGCATTGAGATATTGTAAACTCAATTGCTATTTATTATAGTGGATTTCTCCTCTGCACCTGATTTTTTCCCGTATTGGGTTTCCACGTAAATTTTGGTGTTTATTTTCTTCATATTTATTTCATTATCGTCATTATCTTGCGATTCAAATTAATAACACTCTTAAATCCAAATTATGAGGATTTTGGCAAGGAAAGTGGGATGATAAGCAAAGGGATATAGAAAATTGTAAGATATGGGATATTGAGATAGGAGGGAAGAAAGCTAAAATAGAGCTTTTCTTGGCTAGTCCATGCTTTTTTTTAAAAATACTAGTGAAGGAAACGTGCATTGCACGTCCGTTGATTAATGTTAAAAATAAGTATTTGTAAATTTTAGAGAAATTCATTTGTAAATGATAGTGTTGAAAGAAAATGCCCAATCTGCAACAAGAAGCACAAAACAACAAAAAATGCACATCTCAATTTCTTATAAAACTTCAAAGACAAATTGCAAGTTCAGTTTTTTATTAGTAGTCAGCAAATATCAAGTATTGATCCCCCGATTCACTATTTTCAATACTTTATCCTTTTAACATAACTATGGATGTAATTTCGTTACTTACACACCTTTTGAAGCACAGCTCAAGTCGATGTCAGTGTTCACAAAACTTCTATAGAAAAAAATACACCGTACTCCATTAAACATAAAGATTCGTATAATTTGATAAAAATTAGGTAACACAAATCACAGATTTAGAATATAGCGTCCATGTTTACTAATTAGCCGTCTAAACTAAGCTCCAAAATAAATTACAACAATTTTTTAAAAATGCAGAATAAAGCACAAGTAAACAGAAAGTCATCATTGTTTCACTTACTTGCACCCAAATAAAGCAGAATGCTTCAAAACCAAATATACCCAACAAATGTATCACCTGAAAACCACCACAAGTCCCAATATATCAAACACTATATACAAATTTAATGATGATTTCAAACAAATTATATACAAACTCAACTAATTAGGAAGCACCCAACTACGTAGAAATATCACGTGTCTGCCTATTTATAAGTCATGTCATAAAATTTGGGATGGTCCAAATGATAACAAACACGCACTTAATATATAAGCAAATAAGAATTTGCACTGTATCAAAAAATAGCTAGAGCCCAGAAAATGATCAGACAGATCCACGGAAAGGATCAAAGGGGATGGTAGGAAATGAGTAACAAGGAGAAATTTATGTAAACATGTTTGGAAAAAAAAATAGAAGACAATCACACCAATTACTTACTTCAAGAAGCATGCTCCACAATGTTTTTGAACAGAACCATACTTCACACCCACTACTGTGAACATAGTTCCCACAAGAATAATGTAGAAAAAAAATCAAATCAATAAACTAAAAAGAAAAAAATAGGCCCATAAACGAACATACGAATGTATATACAGAATGACAAGGTTAAAGCAAGACTTTATTTGTATCAAAAACTGCACTCTAATAAAATATCAAAATAACCCAAAAATCCAATCTTTTTATCTCCCAACATAAAATATGAGCAAAAAATAAAAAAATAAAATTCCTTAGCATTAATAATTACCATCTTGAGTGATCAGTGTAAAAAAAAAAAAGTGTCAGTGCAGCACGGACACTTTTTTTTTTTTTTTTTTTTACAGTGCTACCAATAACATTTTTTTCAACTAACATTTTGAGATACAAATTTGATTAAATAAGTCAATGAAAATCTTCACAATCCATATAAAAAAGTGAATTAATTTATGGTCTTAGAGAGTTACCATAAGAGTGAAACCACATACAGCAACCCATGAATTGGCAAGATTTGAGCCAGCGAGCTCAAGGTCTCCGAGGTGGCCTCATCCACATCAATAATCTTGCTCCACCACCTCTCCGCCGCATTGTGTTTAAGTAGAGGTTTTTTCACAGCCGAGGAAGGATTTGGGAATTCGAGTTTTCTCTTTCGGAGTAAGAGAAATTACAGGTTGTGACTGAGAGTTTTAGGGCTACGGTGTATAGAAAATTTGAGAAGGTAGGGTGTTCTTTGATATGAATTTAGGGCAACTTTAAAAAAAATAAAAAAATGAATTATGTCGATGACAGGAAATCGCGACACGTGGCAGCCAAGTTTTTGCCTTTTTCATATTGTAGTGATACGGTGTATAGGAAATTTGAGAAGGTAGGGTGTTCTTTGATATGAATTTAGGGCAACTTTAAAAAAAAAAAAAAGAATTATGTCAACGACAGGAAATCGCGACACATGGCAGCCAAGTTTTTGTCTCTTTTATATTGTAGTGATATTTGGTATGTCCTGGCTAAAAGGCTAGCCAGCTCTATCCATTATCATCTACAGATTTCAACATGATTTTATGTCAAAATAGTTGGCATGATTTTTAAATAATTTGAACATAATAGACTTGAAATGAAGTCTAATAGTAACATCTCCATTATAAATTATATAATATAGCATACACAGAGGCTAGTCAACACGGCAAAATTTTGTTTTAATTACCTTCGCTCCATGTTATAAGTTTAAAAGGTTGTAAATCATGGTAAAAGAGTCTTATATATCTCTAATTTAAGTTGAGAAGGTCTAGTGCAATTTTGACAACTTAATAGAATAACTCTACGACAAAATGGCAGGTTGCAATAGACCACCAGTTGTTTCTGTTTCGAAAAGCAAAAACAATGTCGTTTAATTTTGGGGAATTTGGGGATTGTGCGGAAATTAAAATATGTCTAGACAGAGGATTCCACATGGATGACATGTATCAAATAAATTTAACAAAAATACTTTTAAAACTTAAACATTCTTACTGTATATAGAGCTTGACTGGTCCCTCTTACGCTTTTGTCTGATATACTTCTCTTGCCTCACTATGGCGAATCACCTGGACTTGCATCCTTACGGCCTCTTGCCTTGCTGGATTTCATGTGTCCCATTGATTCTTGTATAGATCCGTACATGAGATTGTATATAAGATTAAAAGTGTATGAAGGCATGGATAAAACATGAAAGTTTTATTCAAACAGAAGGTTTAAGAGTAAAAGCTCTTAAACTTATTTATTTACATGTAAAGATCCATTATGGATCCACTGTCTTTGAGGGTTTAGCCTCTAATTGTGTACATAGAAAAATTCAAGACAGAGAAAATTTTATCTTCCACTTCTTACTCCAATTTTTCCTCTTTTTCCTTGTCTTTAATCTCTCTCTTTATAGTCGTCTAGGATGATTCCTTTTCTTCTTCATTGGTCCATTTGTCTTTATCAACAGTTTTTCTTTTGCAAAAGCAAAAGTAATGATAAAGTGATAAGACAAACTTTCGGCAACTTTTTCTTTTAAAAGCAAAAGCATATGCTTTCTTTTCATTCTGATTAGTCCTCGTGGCTTCCACTGTCTTCATTGATTTCACTAGACTCATCTTTTTCTGTCGGCAATATTTTTCCTGATTTTTCTGCTTCTTCTATCTTTTCACACCATTGGCATGCATGATATTTTCCAAGACTTTGCTTGAGTGCTTTACATAATTGTCCTTTGTAATTTGAAGGAACATTTGGTAAATTATAAAAATGTTTTTCAAAGCTGCAAATCGTTTTTATTCCCTCTGTACTGATCAAAGCTCCTGTTTTATTGGTAACCAAGATAAAATTTGAGAAAAGATTTATCTTGATCTTTGAATCCCTATTAAAGGATCGTAATCCTGTTAAAATCCTTTGATAAGAGAGACTTCTCCGTTCATTCATTGTGTTTTCACTAACACATTCAATTTGTCCTTCAATTGGCTTGTTTAGGACAACTTCTGGAACTGTCTTAATTTGAATATGATGATATCCTTTGACAAGGAGATTATCTTCATTCCAGAATGGAATGGTGTTGTTGATCTTCAAAATCATCTATAATTCCTGATCTTTGATAACATATTTCTTAAAATCCTTTAAGGTTTTTAATAAACTGTTATCAATCAATTTGATCTCTTCCATACTTTTACTGAGGACTATCATTTTAATTAATCTGCAGTGAAATGCTGTTTGTACCATTGTGGGATCAGCTCCTTCAAAGAAAATGACTGTCCAAATTTCTTTTCCATTGTTCCGTAATAGCTTTTCTCAGGGGCTAAGGCTCCTACAATTCTTGCTTCTTCTTCATATTGAAGAAAATCTTGAATGGTAATTCCATTAAGAAATGGACTTTCTTGTACTTTTGGAATTTTCCCAATTTTCTTTAACCTATCTGGGATAAGTTCTGTTTCTGAAGTAGATTGAACTACATCTTTGAAAGAAATCAATCAAATTCTTTGGTTTTCACTGGGTGGTGGTCTGAAAAGCTGGGCTGGTAATCTAGGCCTTGCTCTTGGATTTGGGTCTTGACAATAATTTGGTCTTAAATGAATATTGTCAAATTCAAAAAAATGTTTATACGGAACTGGGCTAGATCCTTTGGTATCATAATGGTCAGAAAAAGCTTTTTGGGCTTCTGTATAAGTTTTGAAACTTTTATGTTTATAGGGCTTGTTTTTTACAAGTGGTTCAACTTGTGCCCAGTTGGTATAGAATCCTCTTTGTGGGCCGTCAAAGATCACATAGAATTTTGTACCTGCAAGAGAAGTACTAACTCCAACAAGTGGTGTTTTTTCTTCTAGGGTCTTCGACCCTTTTGTTAGGCTTTGAATACCCGTATGTTCTTGAGAACATTGAGACATAATATGCACTCCTGTAGGTATTTGGGTTTTTGACCCTTTTGTTGGGCTTTGAATACCCATTTACTCTTTCGAACGCTGAGCTTGACTATGCTTTTCAACTTTGAATGTCTTCCTCAAGACTGTATTTTCATTTTCAGTAGTCTTGCTACTTTCAATGGTTGAATCTGTATCATCCTTTCCAGTATTCTTTGCTACTGTCAATCCCTCCTATTTGAGGTTTTTCAGAGGCATTACTTTCCCCTTTTTAAAAAGAATTTGGTGCTATTCTTTGTTTTATAAGTCTATCCAACTTCTTTTTTAATAGTTGTACCTTTTGTTGTCTTGTTGAAATTTCCATTTCTTCCATTTCAATCTGTAATTCTAGATCAGCAATTTGATCTTCAACGTCTGTCATTTTTACCTGCAACAACAAATTCTCTAGTTAATGAATCAACTAAGGAATTATTCTTTCCTTTAATTATTTCAATTTTGAAATCATAATGACTGAACCACATTTGCCATCAGATCAGTCTTCCTTGTTTATAGTCTGGATGTACTTGGTTATTTAGAAATGAATAACAAGTACTAGAATCAGTTCTAATAACAAACTTATCAGAAATGATGTAAAGTCTAAATTTTGTTATAGCTTTTTTCATTGCTAGAAATTCTTTTTCATTAATGTGATCATTCTTTTCAACTCCCAAAAAGGTTCCTGAAGCATAACCACATATTTCTTCTTCTTCTTGTCCTTGTTGGTCAAGGGCTTTTAAAACTGCACCCTAATGTCCTTGAGAGACATCAGTTTCAATTATCATTTTATCACATGTTTTAGGATGATATAATGATGGTAATGTTTTGATTTTAGATTTGAGTTTTTGGACGTACAAAGTATCTTCTTTAGTCCAATATCTTTTTTGAGTTTCTTTTGGAGTGGTCTCATTTTTGCTAAATCTTTTATAATCCAAGAAATCTCATTAATTGTTTTTTATCCTAAATTTCATTTGGAAATTCTTGGATATGTGTAAGTATATGGGGTTTTAGTAGTTTATAGCCATAAGCTATATCTAGCCCCAAATATCCAATTTTTTCTTTAAACAATTCTACTTTCTTTTCAAATAGCACAACTCCTGAATTACATGCTTCCTGTAAAACATTAGTTACATGTTTTTCATGATCATCTTCAGTATCAGAAAATACTAAAATGTCATCAATATAAACACAACAATATTTATTATGTCTCATAAAAATATTGTCCATATGTCTTTGAAAAATACCTGGTGCTTGTTTTAGACCAAATGGTACTACTTTCCATTGATAATGTCCTTGTGGGCAGCTAAATGTTGCAAGATGTCTTGCTTCTTGATCAAGTATTACTTGCCAAAAACCAGATTTGCAATCAAATGAAGAAAACAATTTCTTTCCTTTGATTAATTTTAAAAGACCTTGCATATTTGGAATCAAATATCCACCAATCTTAGTTATTTTGTTAAGCTGTGAATAGTCAACAACCATTCTAGCTTTACCTCTTCTCTTTTTAGCTTCTTTTCTTACCATAAAGGCTGGTGAAGAAAATTGAGATTTGCTAGGCTCAATTATTTGTAAATCAAGCAGTTCTTTTATTTGTACTGAGAATTCTTCTCTATCTTTAGGACTATAAGCCATTGCTATAGCTCTAACTATAGTTGTTTTAAATTCATCAAGTAATTCAATAGTTGCTGTTATAGTTCCTTTATTCTTTTAAGAATCTAAAGGATTTTCTGAGCAACATTTTTCAAGAAGTTTTAGGATTTCTTCTCTTTGAGAATTTATCCTGAACTTATATTTTTCTTCCATGGTGATAAAAACATGTCTCTTTTGAGCAATATTTTCTCCATGAAGATGTTTAAAGTTCTTCTTCTTTTCATCAATTCTGATTGTTTCCAAGATTTTTTCTTAGAAAACATTCATGGCTACAGCCTTTCTTTGTTTTGGAATCCATAACCTTTTACCACTAAAAGTAAAACTTATAGATTCAATTTCTTCTATGAATGGATGGTATAACCGACAAAAGTTATTTCCAATCATAAAGTCAATACCAGTCTCTAACTGATATACAGTAGGTATTTTAAAATAAAGGTTTTCCATTGGGATTTATGATAACCATTAATCTCAATATCCAATCCTTTTACTACTTTAGAAGTCTTAACTTCTGATTTATCTACAATCTTAAGATTTAAGATTTTTTCATATGTAACCCAAAATTATTTTGGAATAATCCATTTACTTGCTGTGCATACAAATGCTCCAGTATCAATGTAGGCATGGATTGTAAACTATCTATATCCTTCAAAATTTAATTTTATAGGGATATAGATAGAATTAGGATTTGTAATATTTTTATTACTCATCCCCAGATGATTCTGTATCTGAAAATTCAGATTCAGTATCAGTACTTAAGTAATACAATGGCTGTCTCACTAGGGTCTTCTACTGGGTAGAATCCTTTTCTTTGGAATGTTTCAAGGAGTTTAATCCTTTCTTCATTTCCAAGTCTTGCTGGACATTCATTTGCATAGTGTCCAGATTCATTGTAAAGCCAACATCTGCAATTTTTCTTCTTTTGAGGACAAACTTTCTTTTTGTCTAGTCTTATTTTTTTTCCCACCGAATTTGTTTTTTGAAAAAATTTCTTTTTTGAAATTTTTTTTTCTTATAAGGTTTTTTATATTTTTTTAAAATATATTTTTTCCGTTTAAAAGGTTTTTTATTCTTTTCTTTTTTAGATGGTAAACATCCATACTGTCCTGGAATTCTGTTAAGATATTTATCACAACAGATTCTTGGATTTCTAGCAATTGCTTGCCTACTATCCCTTTCCAAAATGCTTTCTTTGCATTTTTCTGCAAGAAGAGTTCCGGTAAGTGTGATCGTTAATCCTAATGAACCATCAATTCTGATGTTTAATCTTAGATCAACATTGTGCTCTTGCCTAATAATAGCATTATTAAAAGTTCCATAACCTCATGGTTAAATGGTTCAAGTAATTTTCTAATAAACTTTTCAGTTAATTCAGTCAATCTATCATTGGGACAAATGTAAAAATATTTTGTAAATTCACATGCATAGTTTTCAAAGTAACACGTGTCACAAATAGCGATTTCTCTAGATGATTCAATGCATCAGCAACCTCAATTGTCGTTCTTTCACTTTTAAAAGCCTCATAGGTTTGTCCAGTAAACTGTTTGTAAAGTTGTTCTACAATTCTCTTCACAAAATTAGGAATAGGACATTTGGAATCATTCCAAATGGCATTCTTAACTTCATAAGTAAAAGTTTCCAAGAAGGATCTTGCATTTCCTCTTGTACTTGCTAAAACATAATTCCAAGAATTAGTTTCACTTCTAATGATTTCTTTGTTCACTATCATAGCAACCATAATACGGCTATACCATGAGTCAATAATCTTTTCAGGTTCCAAAGTACAATCCAGATCTAGAATTGTATTGAACTGATTATTCTTTTTAGGAATAAAATCAGTCACAAGAAGATTTTGGTCTTCTTCATTATTTGGTAAAGGTCTAGGAGTAAAATCTCCTATGGGTCTTTTTCCTCCACCTTTCGGATTTTTACTAGTTGTCGGGATTTCAACCTTTTGTTCTTGTTTTGGTTCTCTGATTTCCAAAGCAGGCTTTCTGTTAGTATTGAATCTTTTGTGGATTATGATATCCTCGTCAGAACTACTGTCGGAGTCCAAATTTTGTTCTTCAATCAAAGATTAAGAGGGTTTTGATTCCTTATCCTCAGATTTGATTGTCATTATCATATCATTGTTTCCAATGTTAGTATTCTTAAAATGGTTACAATTTTCTGTAATTCATCATCTTCGAAGGCAAGAAGTACATTTAAGTGTCCTAGATCATGACTAGTCTCATAAATATTTTCAAGTCCTTTTTTGAAATTTGCCATTTAATTCAAAAATTCAATGTCAAATTTTCCTTCAAGATTATTTTTTCAATTTCTTGAATTCCCTTTCTTTCAAAGATTCCTAAAGTAGTTTTAGGTATCTTTTTGATGATTTTCTGTTCATGGGTCTTAACTCCCGCTATAATGACAGCAGAATGTTTTTCCATGGACTTTTCAGTGTTTTCTTGAAGAATTTTAAGATCATTCTTAATTTCTTCAATATTGTCTTTTAAAGATCTAATTTCCTTTAATATGTCAGCAATTGACATAATAAATTATTCTTATCCATAAATGGCTTTAGCCATTTCATTAACTGTTTCACTTAGTTGTTTCAACTATCTGCTTTGACTAGTCTCAACTTCATCCTTCCATTTGATATTTGAAAGGGGTTTTCTGGTCAAAGACAAACTTCTAGTCAAAAGTGGTCTTTGCTCTTTAGCCAAAGTTCTTTGGTCATTGAAATTTATTTCTAAAGATTTTTTGGATGGTTGTATTAACCATTCAAATTCAGTTTCTTTATGCTCAAGATAATCTGAGAATAAAGGATCAATTTTTATTCCTTTTGGTTCTTTGATAATAGTCAAATTATGCTGATTGTGAATAGCATAACTAACTAAGTATGAGATAGAAAAATGTACATTATTGTCTTTGACTAAATCAGTTCTTCCATACTTGTGTACGAAAGAAAGAATTCCGTCAAAATTTTGGTCATGAAGACTAACTGAAAGTCTGGGATAAACGGTAAACAATAGTTTTCCACATGTTAGGTTTCCTTCAAGAGATCCTAGACATCCTTCAGCAGGATTTTGAATCATGTCATCAATTAAGCTCATAGAAATGGGTTGATTAATCTTGTCGGACAAAGTGCTTCGAATTTGAATTCGAATAGCTCCTATAGTTACCCAAAAAAGGTTCTTGTTGTTGTCAAGATCTACCTTCTGTTTGGCTTTATTTATGTCTTGTTTGGTAAGTAAGGAGATTCCTATCTTACCATAAGTGTGCTCTACATGTATGGCAAATTCTTTTTGAGAAACACCATAATATACATGCCTGTTTCTGTTAGCAAATCTACCTACAAAACTTGGTAGAGAAAAAATCTCTTTAGGTTCTATAGTAGTTTTGTCAAGCAATTTCATCATCTGGAACAAGATTTGGATGGCCGCTAACCAAATCTGGAATGTCTACTCCAAATTGAGTGGACCAATCATACTACAGTGTCAGATGCCTTGACTTAGTCATTGGCATAATGCCACATGAAATTCCATCATTGGACTATTTTACACACAATCAATTTTTCCATCAAATCATATGCTGCCACTTCGGATTATGTCACTGCATATGTTAAATTCCTTATGACAAAGTAGCAAAATCCTTCGGCCACATATGATAGTATTTTTATTAAATATAGAGCCATATGTAAGCAAGCATCAACAATATTTCTACCTACTTGTGCCCAACACCAAACTTTAGCTTCATATACGTCCATGGCAAGCCGTGAAAGGATAAAATGAAAATAAGTTCTTTTTGTCTTTGCTTATCATATGGGGGGAGAAATAATGTGTTAAAATATCAAGAAAAAACGTATGCTGATGCTATCAAATTATTAAACTTAACAGAACAAAACACCAACATCGGAGAAGAATCTGTTCTTTAAAACCAGCATTATCCAAATGAATCTGGACCACTGCATCCGAAAATGATGCTTGGTCCAGTGGCGCAGCAATGTTCCATTTGCGGGTCTTGATCCGCTGTAATTAAATCCTAATTAATATGGAGTACTATAACAGAAAATCAAAAACAAAAACAAAAAATTCCAAGCAAGTAAAACTGGCATTAAATCTAAGAAACATCAAAATGACAAAACTATTGTGTAACATCCGAAAAATTTTATAGTATAGAATCATTTAGTGATAGGATTTTGACCTAGGCACATTTTTATAAAATATTGAAACATTGAGGGATTAAAGTGAAAATATGTATTCTATATTATTTTGGCTAAATAAATTAAATATTGATAGAGCGGAAATTAGTATGTCAATATTGGATTCATTGGGTAGCTCGTATTCAATAATGCATATTAGACTCGAGAAAAGTTAAGGATCGAATCAAGTTAGAGCTAACTAAAGAAAGTTATGGTTAAATGAAATTTTAAAAAAATTATGGTCTGTTTGATTGCTTAAATTCCATGGAAAATGTCACATTCGATGAATTCAATTAATATTTTGACTGTTTGATACGAAAGTGGAAATAAAGTTCGAATTTCAAAGTACAACCATTTTAAACTTGTTTTTTTTTGTCAATTTAATGGAAAATGCATTCATATGGGGTATTTGGATTTTTCTTTTCCAACTTACATGAAATTGGAAAGTCTTTCCACCGTTGCCAATCAAACAGACCCCTTAGTTCTCTTTGGTTAAACAGTTACGAAAATTGAAGTTAAAATTTGTTATAATTAATCTAAACTTTAGTATTCAACTCCTAATGTAATTACACTTGGCCACATCCATTTTCATTATATTTAGGCTTATCACCAAATTTCTGGATCAATTTAAAGATTATTAATTCCATTTTCACAATGAGATTATGCCTATCCTATTCTGATTTGGATAAAGGTTTATTGTAATTTTATTCTATTAAAATTCCACTACTCTTATTTACTTCAATCCTAATACTAGTATACATTAGTACACGGACTTATTTCCTAGTTGAATAGAAATCCAATTGTGATATTAGGTTATAGACTCCACTACAAAACAAAGGTCAAGGAATCAAGAGGAGAGATAGAAAGAAGAGTATAGAAAAAGAAAAGAAAAGTATAAAAAAGATTATTTTAATCAACGTGTCTTTGACGTATCGTGTTGAAACTTTTTCGAAAAATAGCATGTCAATGTGTCCGGCACGACACGTGTTTGTGTTGGTACTTCTTAGGTCGGTATTTACATAATCCTTTAAAAATATATATTTTTAGTTTCTTTCCTCTTTCTTTTGTTTCTTTTATTTACTTATTTTAACTGATTTGGGTGAAAAAATGTAAAGTTATCATTTTGTTAGTTTTAAAAATTAAGGTCCGACGTTTGATTTTTTATCAACTAAAGGATTTTTGGATGAAAACCATCCAAATGTCCTTATGCTGCGTAGTTTTGAAATGTTTGAGTACTATCTGCTACAATTTAAAAACTTGGGCACTATCTACACTGTGTTGAAAGGTTTGGGACTTCGCTGCAGATTTTTCGATTATTTATTAGATTAATTTGTACTTCAAAAAATCTACTTTCTAGTAAGAGAAATCTTTTTCTTTTCTAAAGAATTAAATTGCAACTTTAAATTTTATTGTAGTAATTTGTCGANCTAAAGAATTAAATTGCAACTTTAAATTTTATTGTAGTAATTTGTCGATTTAAGTTTGTATGGAGACAATTATTATAACGTTTATGTTTGGAGTGTTTCAGTTTAAGTGAAATTTCTAATCAATATATTTATTTTTTCACTTGTTTAAAATATTATATATTTTATTGTCACTAAAACTGTGATTTGAAACAAATCAAATTGCAAATAATGAATTGGTTTGGTTTGAAATTTTACGAAACATTTTAAAATAGTTTGATTAGAAAATAGATATAAATAGTATCTTATAATTTTTAAGTTTTAAAATCAATTTCGTAAAAAAACAAAAAATACAATGTACGCAGCATGTTTAATAATATATAATTTAAGGAAGAATTAGTTGATATTAGAGAATAATGATAAAATAAACAGACATATGTCACTCAAGAGAAAATTGTCACCATTATTAAACTCCTGAGAAAATTACAACTCCCTTATTTAAAGAGTAATATTTCAATGAAACCAACGTGAAAACAGTTGAAAAACAATACGATTGGTCGTGTGCGAATCAAGATTAAAGGATAATTCTATTTGTACAGGCCAGTGTGGCCCCTATATGTTAAGCAAAGCCAAGCTTTGAAAAAATGTTTTGAAAATCAGATAGCTTGGATCAATTGAAAAAGATTAATGCTATTGGTGCTACAACACCAATTTAGATAATTACACTTGATATATTCAATTAAATGAAACATGTGACATTGCATTTACATGAATTTATCATTTAATGTCATGCAGTTAACACCTAGATTGGTGGTTGACACAGTTATGCTGATAGCATTACTTATCAAAAAAAAAAAACATCAAAAAAGTGATCCAAACCATGGTAAGAAAATTGGAAAAGTAGCCAGGAACCATATGAACGGGACACTATTTTTGAAAAGAAAAAGAAATAATTTCTGGTGTGTTGTCGTAGGCACCCAAAAGTAATACATTAACCTCTAAAACTAATGTAGTAGTGGAAGTAAGGATCGATCCCACAAAGAGTGTAATTCAGTATTTATGCTTCGTACAATGATTGGGGAGGATTTTGTATGCAAACAATTGCAAATAATGTAAATGAAAATTAAATTAACTAAAACAATCAAAAAGACTAACCTTGGTCTAA
>CAIGRT010069294.1:0-10022 GCA_903798405.1 Fraxinus platypoda | reverse complement strand
AAGGGTGGAAATGGAATTTATTTTCTAAATTCCATGGAAAAGGTGCCTATCAAACAAAACCTTATTTTTTTGCACGATTATTTCTTGATTTTGGGGTTATTATGTCTTTATGGGACCAAACAATGATATGAAAGTCTAAAAACCCAATTTGTGAATGTCACTTAAATCAAAGCACCTAATCCAAGAGGCTAATAATATTATCCTCTATCCTTGTAAATTTGTTTTGTTGCACATTGGCAAAAAAATATCTTGTTGACAAAGGACTGATTTGTAATGCAACAACACAACGTGGATGAGGTTTCGACCCAGGCGCAAAGCTAGGAGCTTAATTTATAAGAAGGACAGAGGAATATAAAAGAGAGGTATGATGTTTCTGTATTTAAATTAGTCATTAAATTTTTTCAAGAAACGAGAAGATTTAATCGAAAATATCGACAAATTCTTTCGAGGTCTTAAGAAATGAAATGAAAAAGGATGGTCCACTGTTCCCATTCTAATCCATCTCTATTGAATTATAATAAAATAATAGATAAATCAATAGGTCACGTCCACTAATTAAATTTTGAGAAATGGGTGTACATCATGCATTACATTCCTCTCACGATGGTGGGGGACCAACGATTTAAATGTGCACAAAAGTGTACATTAAGACTTATTCTTAAATTTTCGACTTAAATGGAGATTTGTAACCTAACCACAGGCCTGCCAGAAAAGCCAAAACTTTCACATCCCTCTTGTAGGACAAGGCTAATTTACTTGCTGTATAATAAAGTTTTTTTTTCCTCTCAAAATATTCTCTTGTTTTTCTACAATGCTAAAAATGTGTGTAAAAATTAGATGGTCAGTCATTTTTTTATTTTTTTTTTGGTTGCAAAAATGTGTCATTTTTCTGCTGTAATGGAGATTTAGATTACCTGATAATCCTTAATTTTCATTCATACTCAACTTTAAATGCAATCTGAACATTTGTTATAAATGATTTGAAGATGTCTATCAGATAAAAATTGCCTATTAAAAAAAATTTAGCAGAGTAAAAGATAAATAGTCTTATCTTCAAACGCAAGACTTGAATGTCATTACAATTATTCAAACTCAAAGAAAGGATGCCAGTGATAACTATTACCAACATGTTTATATGAATAAATGCAAAAAACTACTATATGGTTTGTGCGTAGCATACAAATATAAAACACCTTCATAAGATTAATGATGTTTTTTTGTTGGCAATCATATGAAAGACACCTTCAAATTGAACCAAAAAGGTTGTAGTCTTGCAGACATGCTTTTTATCGACACTCTAACTCTGTAATAGTTACCTGACACTCTAACTCTGTAATAGTTACCTCATTGGTGGAGTCGATGTGATTGCTCATCTTCAAACTAGAGTATGTTTCATTTTCAACATATGGAGGTGGTAACGGTTGTGGCAATGATGGAACTTCTCCTTCCAACATCTCAAGCACTGATTGCATTGTTGGTCGATCACCTTGTCGTTTTTGGACACACAAAAGTCCAATTTGGATACATCTTAATGCTTCATCTGCTGGAAACTCGCCCTTCATTGATTTATCTAAAAATTCTAATGCTTTTCCTTCGTTCCAAGTCGTCCAGGCCTGAACAGATACCAAATATATAACACTCATTTCTTAGTGTATAATTTGGTGACATCAAGTATTACGAGAATAATGTTAAAGTTCATTCCATTACTTACACACTGAATAAGGTCAGGAAAGTCAACATTAATTCTTCTTCCACTCACAATCTCTAGGACAAGAACTCCGAAACTGTAAACGTCTGACTTAAGGGTCAATATACCACGCATGGCATATTCTGGAGCTAAATAACCACTGCATACCAATATTAGACAAATTACAGAAATTAGTATGTTACTTTAGACAGAGGTGGAATTAAAAGCACACTTGGTTGTCTTGATACTTACAGTGTCCCAGCAACCCTTGTGGAAGCTTCAGTTTGATCTTCTTCTAAAGTTTTAGCAAGGCCGAAATCTGAAAGACTAGGGTTCATCTCTCTGTCAAGTAAAATATTACTTGCTTTGATATCTCTATGAATAATTCTCAATCCTGAATCTTGGTGAAGATAAAGAACTCCACGAGCAATACCAATAATGATTTTGAAACGTATGGTCCATCCAAGTTCATGTCTCGTTTCACCTGTCTCATTTCTAGTTAAGTTAGCTCATATATGTTTGATGAGAATTTAGTTAATGCAGAAGTAAGAATATTATATTCCAGAATCTACAGTGTAATCTTAGAAAATTCGGAGGACTGGAGAATCTAACCAAATAGGTGAGCATCTAGAGATTTGTTCTCCATGAGATCATATACAATTATCCCTTCTTCTCTATGAATGCAAAATCCAAGTAGTTTAATGATGTTTCGATGCTGAATTTTGGAAAGCAAAAGAACTTCATTTTTAAATTCGGTGCAGACTCGGTTCTTATTTGATTGTAGCCTTCTAACAGCTACTTTCTGTCCTGTAGATAACAGACCCTACACCGATAGAATAGCATTAGCTGACAGATGGAAGTTCAAATCACCATCTTAATTTCCTAGCTAAGCAAAGAAAAGCAAACCTCACCTTATAAACACTACCAAATCCACCTGCTCCAATCTTATTTGGAAGCGAAAAGTTATTAGTTGCAGCTACAATTTCAGCCAGATCAAATCTAAGCAATTCAGCTTCCTCTCCAAAATATTCTGCGAGATAATTCCTTCATTAGCTGTGAGACTTAAATTTGATTGAACCTAGTGCTATTCAAATTGAATTTGACTAATAAAAAAGTTTGTTCGAGCTTGCCAGTTCTAATTATCAAAGGAATCAAGCTTGTCACGTTCACTTACTGTGATTTGCCAGCCTCAATTAAGAGCTCAAGTTATAAGATAACGTACATACAAACAACGTTTATTACTTAAAAAATTTCAAAAGACATCCACTAATGCCAGAAATCAATGTTTCACAACTAAAACAACAACAAAATACTAAAGTTGAACTTCCAATAAATTTGGGATCGTATGTATCCTTCTTTGGCGCTCCTTTTCATTTCTACACTTACCGAAACATCAAAAAATGAGAAGCATTTTGATAAAAATATTTGAGATATAGAACTTATATGAGATAGATGTCTCAAAAAATCCTAAGATTAATTTCTAGCTTGGCTGCTCTAATTCTAAATGATTCTGTGTAAGCTCCATCGAAATGAATCCACAAGCTAAACGGATAACAGACCCCAAGAGAAGTATACATAATATATTAAACTTCATATATTTCATCTTATTGAGCTTAGGGTGAGTTGCTGAGACAACCATTTGAAATCACTTCCAATTATGGGGTTATTATCAAATTTGTATGCAGTCATTACACTACCTGGTATTGATAAATGGTTTTTCGTCGTTATGTTTGCCCTTTTCCATAAGGCATTCCATGGCCAAAATCGTGGTAGCTTATAACCATTTTTGTTTCTCTTATACATTTGTGCTCCTCTGCCTGATGGCTCAGCATTCTGAACCATTTTGCTTCCTTCAGTCAGAGAGAGTGGCATATTCTGCTCATCCACAGAGGAAATTTCTTCTATCTCAGCGCTAAGTGAATGGGGAGTTTCCCCACTACAAGGCATGACACTATCAGAACTAGTTCTGTCTAGAGCAGAAGATTGCTGCTCCAGTGCAGACTCAAGTTGTAACACAACTTGAGCCATTGTAGGCCGTTTATTTGGTTCATCATGCAAGCATCTTTTAGCAACTTCAAGAAATGTCATCAGGCTCTCCAGTGATATTTGTGCCCTCAGACTTGGAGCAACAAGCCGATCAATTTCTCCTTTGCTGATGCAATCTTGAGCCCAAATGGTGAGGCTTTGCTTATCCTCTTCGACTCTTCGATCCAGTGCTGGTCTTTCGCACAATACTTCCAACAACACAACCCCAAAGGCATATGCGTCACTCTTCCTTGTCAATCTACGAGTTCTGAAATAGTCTGGGTCAAAATACCCAAATGTACCTTTAACGTTAGTGCTGACATAGCTTTGCACCCGACTTCTGTTTCGAGCTTTGGCCAACCCAAAATCTGAAATCTTAGCCTCCAAATTTTCATCCAGCAGGATGTTCGAAGGCTTTATATCACGGTGTATCATTCCTTGATCAGTGCCAGTGTGAAGGTAGTCTAATCCTCGGCCTACCCCAGTGCATATCCTTAGGCGTTGCTCCCAAGAAAGAGAAGAGTGATAATCACTCTCTCGACTGGGTCCAAAGAGATGGTCAGCCAATGTGCCACTAGGAACATATTCATAGATAAGGATCATTTCTTGGCACTCATTGCAGTATCCGATTAAAGAAATGAGATTAGTATGTTGGAGCTTCGAAAGGGTTTCGACCTCTGTCCAAAACTCACGTGCCCCCTGCCTGGAATTGGATTTTAATCGCTTTATGGCAACAATCTGTTGCCCCTTACTAATGAATCCTCTGTATACTTTACCAAATCCACCCCTCCCAATGACAAGTGCATCATTGAAGTTCTCAGTGGCTGATTGGATCTCAGTAAGCGAAAAAGGACGACATAGTTTTTCAGTAAGGCCTGATGGTTTGTATCCACTGTCGGTAGAGTTAGCTTCCCAAATTTTCCGCAACTTATAAGTAATGATGTTGACTAGGGAGATTACAACTACTGCACCAGTAGCAATTGCATTTCCATGACCAAAAAATGACAGTAAATTTAGCACTGTAGCGGATTTTGAAGATCGTCCTGGAGTGGAGGGGTTTGGACTTGCAAGACTGTTCTCGTGGTTGCTCAACTTCAGTATCTCCAATCCTTTAAAGAGTTCGCTTACCAATTCATCCTTTGATTGCAGGAAAATCGTTAGATCACGCCTGCCCTCTTCTTTGTGTCCTTTCACCATCACCATGTAGTCTCTGTACAGATGGATTCCGCTGACGGCGCTCCTCTCTTTGCCTATGTCGGCATTAATTTCTGCAATCGTGTCATTTATGAAGACACTGAATACGCTGTTTCTAGTCTCTGCCATCAGAAATCCCCTCTTGCAGAAATGAAGCCTGACCAAGTATCCGAATCCAACATCCACAGATGTTTTCCAGGTAAAATCTTTGATCTTTTCATCAGGAATTGTTGCCCATTTCCCAAACCTGCCAAGATAAGGAATAGGGTCCCATCTGAAATTTAATCGCTGCATCATTTCAAGTGCAGTGCTGTTATCGATATAGAATCGAGATTTTTGGCCAACCACTCGGGCTCCAAGATCATCATCATGAGAGTAATAAAGATCAGTAGGCATGGATATTACCTCTATTCCATTTATAAAAGCATATGTTTTATCAGATTGACTATGTTCAGGAGAGAAAATTATACTCAGGGGTTGATTCTGTTCTATATTCATGCAGTACTCCTTAACAAAAGACTTCACGTCGAGGGCATCAGCAGTTAGTGAAGCACTAAAGTTTCTGAGGAGGGTGAAAGCCCCAGCTTCGACAGTGAACAAATCCTTAAACTTTTTGAAACGTCGGTAAGAAGCCAGACTGAAGTGAAGACGAATAAGTTTCTGACCTGGACTAACTTGAAACGTGTAAGAGAATTGCGTGCGAGAGATTCGAGCTGTCTTGTAGGGAATGGGATCTGTTGAAACCAAATTATGGAAGGCAGTGGAGGTCGTGGATGAGCCCTTTATTACTAGTGAGGAAGTAGATTTTGATTCTGTTATATCTCCAGTCCATTCTTTGTTATTGAAGGCAGTTGAAATGCCGGTTGAGCCACAGTTAATAGCTATATCCCCTGTGAGGTAATTATCTGCCGAATGAACTGCAAAGGTGCAAAGAAGAGGGTAAAGGAAGAAGAAGGCGAGATATACCATTTGGTTTAAACAGGAGGGAGGGGATGCTGATGACATGTTTGGTATAGAAATGGATGGCGTTAAAGGAGGAACAAAAGGCTCAAATTTTTCGAGTCTTCTCTGCTAAAGCAAGGCAACACGCAGTTTGATATGTCAAATTCAATTCTCCCCACAATTGCCTGGTAACTTCAAATATGATTGAGCTAATATTGAGGAAGTCGGGTCAGGGTTCTAAACGTTTTAGGCGCATAGATTTTTTTTTTTTCGAAAACTTTTCGCAGACTTCTTGAAGCTTTTTACCGTTTCAAGTCAATATATAGATGTAAACAACAGTCAATTTGTTCCACGTGGCCCTTATTTGATTAAATGGGTCCTTCTCTAGAAAGTAATTAAAATAGGTTATTAAAAAGATTACGGAACTTTAAATATGAGAAAAAAATTTAGGCCATGTTTGGGCCACATTATTTTTTTCATTCTTTTACTCATTTTTAACAACATATTCTTCAATAAAATAATATTTTTTATCATAACAATAATTTTTCCTTCTTTTTCAACCACATATTCACATCACATCAACAGTAAAAATGCATTCTTTTTCCAAAAATATGCACCAAACGGGGGCTAAGTATTCAGGTCACTGTTTAATTAACGTGAGTTATTTATTCATGTCTAGATGAGTACTAAACTTTTTTCAACATGGTCCTTATTTGATTCCCATTTTTTTTTAAAATACATTTTTCTTTCTCTTATTTTCAACTAAACATTTTTCAATAAAATAATATTACATGCAACCCAAAAACTTTTCATTTATTTTTAACCACACGTTTTTATCAATTTATTATTCCAAAATACATTCTACACAAAAAATGAAGTTCAAACATACCCTTATTTTCTTGCTTTCATATTACATCCTATTGAAAACATTCTATATGTAGTTGTATACCTTCATTTTATCATCCAGAAGAAATCTAAAGATAGATTTACAAATATAAGGGAAATTGACATAAAATGTCTATGACCCTTGTGTGCATGTGGTCTCTAACCTACTTTTCTCGTGCTGACTATCTCAACCTCTTTTTTTGTGTGCAAATAGTCCTTTTGGATGATTTACATTCATTCTTGCCTATAAAAGTATGCTCATGTTCGGTAAAAATTAAAATCAGATTTTTAGTAGATTTTGATAAAAGTTGATAAAATGTGAGGTTGAAAAGTTCCAATTCCACGAAATTGGTGGTTAAAATTAATTATTAACATTGATTTAAATTAAAAATTAGATTTTAATCACTACCAAACTGTGACTATATCTATTTTAATAAAAAACACTTATAATATTTATCCATTTAGCCCTTATTTGATCTCCATTTCTTAAAATTCATATTTTTTCAAACTCATTTTCAATCGTACATTTCATATGATTCACAACGTTTTTTTAATTTTTCTACCACATATTTCACTAATTATTAAAATTTTGATTTCCATCCAAACCAACAGGGGCTTATACACTTTTTTGTTTTGAAAAGAAGATGAACTATATATTCAACAAAGCAAACGATTCAACAAAGCAAACGACAGAGACAAGGAGGGATTCCTCCAACACTATGCTCTCCTCAGAGAGTTTCAGTGCTTCATTTGTAAGAGAACATACAACAAAACAAACAAGAAACATGAACAATTGATCAAGACTGAAAAAAGAAAACATGCTCCTCATGCCCACAAGGGATTGCTGACCCATTTGGAAACCGACTGGGAGAAAAAAAAATCTCAAAATCAGCTGGTGAAATCAAGAAATCACCCATCACCTTCCATGGAAATCGGCTACACAGATTCAACAAGCCAAGAGCCTGCCAACACCCATACTACAAACGGTCATCCGAAGCACCGCCAAATCGCAACTCCGACCAACGCAAGCAACAACAAACCAGCTGTCAAACCTAATTTTAAGCCTCAGTGCATTCCAGTGAAGCTTTGAAGTCAAGAGGAAAAACTAGGTCTTCAAGAAAACCTAGAGAGAAACCTCATGGAGGGTTGATAACAAAGAAAAGAAATAGATGGACGAGCTTCTAAAAAAAGAAAAAACTAGAAGCACAAGAAAATGAAAAAGTTGGCCGGACGAGCGGCGCTGGGCCGCTCGCCGGAGGCGGAACAACCTACTTTTTACCTTCTAAGCCTCTTAGGGCTTGGGAGATTTCGGGGGAAAAAAATTTCGAAACCCGCTGCGAGAGTTGTCGAATATCGGATGGGGGCTTATACACTTGGAAGACCATTTACACAAAGCGTCTTATTTACCATATTTAATTTGTAGTCATAGTCAAAATTTCTTATACCAAAGAGACATAAAGATACATATTAGAGGGAGAGAATATGGTGGTGTTAGTACCATTCTCCCACTTCCAATGTTAGTTTCAATTTATCATTTTATAACGTAACAATTAGAGCAATTCTATTTTGTTGGTATCATTTCATCGTAATAAAAGAATTAGTACTAAATTCAACGGAAACAACACTACAAAACAAGACATCAATATGGATATCTTAAGACCAACATTGTGAAAAATGATTCATCCATACTCCTTAAGCATGCACTAAAAGAAGAGAAAATTTATTTTAAAATTTTTTGACCTTATCTTACTTTTTTGAAATTAACTCTTATCCTCTCAGAGGTGCCTCGAACTCAAACCAATGATCGAGGCTTAACTTATACATCTCGAACTGTGCTTTGGCATCAACATTGATGATTCCACTTTTTTATTTTACATTTTTATATTATGCTAATTGCTAAGTGAGATTAAAATTGAACGTTGTACCTCGTAATTTTGGATGCTTTTAATGTTATGTCTCAAGTTGTCAAAATTCTTTTTGATTCCCCAATTTCAATTAAAGTATTGCTGCAAAAACTGTATATACGAGAAAAAAAAAAAAAGGTAAAAATTGGTGCTCTCCATATTATAATTAAATGACATTAGTTGATTACAAACGATTTAATTTTATTACGAGGATGAATTATTTATGACGAGTATTAGTAATCGTCACAAAGAGATAATACCATTCAGAGAAACCATTCAAAGAAATTGTACCAGCAAGAATGGATGGAAACCATTCAAAAAGCCTTTTTGCGCATAATCAAACTCAATAGGATGAGGGATCAGTGCCAAGAATGAAATATTAGGGCCATTTGCTCCTAAGGACCATAAGTAAGGGATTATTCGTGCCAATTTTTCTAAATTTAATGGACCGTAAACCTCAACAAAACTTCCCCAGAAGTAGATAATTAATTTTCAGTGATGCTGCTTACTGCTTAGTAAAGCATTTCACAGATCGAGTTTGAGTATAATCTTTTGGAGTTTTCAGTGGCAGTAGGGTAGATTTTGCATATATAATGTATATCTTGGAGCCTGTTCGAGACCCATTTTTTGTCCAAAATGCATTTTGAAATAGTATTTTAATGAAGAAAGTGTTATGAAAAAAATTTGAGTTTGCATGTAATATTATTTTATTGAAAAATAGTTAAAAATAAGATAGAGAAAAATGTATTTTGAAAATAACGAAGATAAAAAAATATAGATTTGTATATAATCAATTATGTTGGTGTTGCCCATAAAATTATGGAATCCTGTGGGACGCACCACTACTCATCCTCAAAGCTGCTCTTGCGATACTTTTAAAATATAAAAAAATTTCATATGAAAATTCGACCTAGTTTACGAAGATTAATAATTCCATAAATTGTTCGAGCAAATTAACCACGATTTGATTTTAGCCCAAATTTTCAATTTTTTTTTTTAACGAGAAGTGATTTCTATTATTAAAAAATAAAATAAAAAAATCATCATCAAAAATTGTCCGTTAAAGTGATTTTTTAAAATTGTTCGAGCAAATTATTTTTTTAATCAAAGTTTAGTGTTCGTTTGACTTCTTTTTATATGAAAATTGTCCATTAAAGTTATTTTTTTTTTTACACTTGATTATGAAATTTGTTTTCATTGCACCAAAAAAAAAAAAAAAAAAAAAAAAAGAAGATGAAATCAAATTTCCCACCAAAAAGGTGGGAAATCAAATTCCTTAAAAAGTGGCCAAATAGGCGCGTGAGGGGGGGAGGGTGGAATTCTTTTTCCCAAGAAAATTGTGCTATCAAACAACACATTTAAGGGTGGAAATGGAATTTATTTTC
>CAIGRT010069276.1:3398-15346 GCA_903798405.1 Fraxinus platypoda | reverse complement strand
AAGAACTCTCTACTCTTTGTGATGCTGAGATTGCCCTAATTATTTTTTCTGCCACTGGAAAACTCTCCCATTATTCTAGCTCAAGGTTCTCCAATTTCCTCTCTTCTCTCTCTTGAACACACAAACAACATGCTACTGGAGTCGATGCTTTTATGCTTTTTGCCACCGAGTTTCAATCACTTAGCTAGTTTTGTATTGCAAGATTTTAATCGGCTAAAACCACAGTAAAAATGACTGGAGAATGTTCGAATTTAATGGGCAGTAGTGGAAATTATATGGTAGAAAATTGTAGCTCGGATATGGATGCAAATAATCTACAAGTGTGATACAAAGAATCTAACAGAACTAAGGGCGAAGGGTACACTGATATATATCTCATGCTTTTCTCCTGTGCGCGTTTCTAAACTAGCTTTTGGTGAAGGTGGTGGGAGCAGGGGAGGATGTAGAATTGAAAAACAATGATCATGAAGGAAAATATGAACACAAGGATGGCTCATAATTATAAGTATTCTAGTATCTCGAGTTGCTTTCAACAAATCTTTTGATCATTAATAGTGGGCGAATGCTATTGAATATGTTCATTTGAGAGTCAAGGTGGGACTGTGAGCAGTACAAGTCATGAGTGCAATAGCTCACTCAGTGAGAGATGGCTTGATTTCTGTGTTATTTTGTTGAGGGTTCATGCTTTATAATTAAAATAAGCATAATTAAGGTTAGAAAATATGTGAGAAATTGGTTGTTTTACTATCCAATTTTGTCTTGTCAAGAACATACTCCTTTCGATATACGTTTCGCAAATTCTTAAGTTGAAGTTTTTAGCCACCCATAATTATGAAATTTTTGCATGCCTCGTACCTTCAACAAGAAAATAATGATTCGACCTTTCACTTGATTGGATTGGTTTAAAAATTGGTTTACTGTTCAATCAGATATTATCTCTCACGGTTCCATTGGTTGCTTCAAATTCTTAAACAAGACATAAACCTATTGAAGTTTCAAAGGTTAGCATCTCACATCTGTATATGGAATGGAAAATCTTTATATAAGGATCAGCAAGTAGTAATCAATATCTATGAGGGCAGTCAACTAATTTATGTTATTAATATCTTAAATGATTAAATATTATATATTCTAACGCTCCAAAGTGTGTTAAGATGTTCATCATACTCGTACACGCATAAATAAGGTCTGTATAATTCTTGTTAGCACCTGAAAGGAAACACTGAAAACTTAAATATAGCTTGTTAACTTTTATTCTACTTGCTTCCATGACGCAGCGCTAAAAAGGAATTCAAGCGAAAACCTTAAGAACACGAAATTTGGAATCCATCAAATTATGAAAAATAAAATCACGAATTTTATTAATTAAAGATGATTAAAAAAACGATGAATTAACCATTTATTTATAAAGGCTTACATGAAAACCCAGTTAAAACAAACTAAAATTGCAATGAATTCAAAATAAACTAAATGACAAAAATAGCACTAAAACTTAAAAAACAGTTTCGAGTCCTAAACAAACTCGGATGGCTGAAATCCAACGTATGTGAGTTCTACTCAATGTCATCGTTCTCTTTTCGAATAATATTGTTGTAAGTACTAATAGGAAATCTCTCATTTCTGAGAAACACTATCATTGGGTCTCCTTGCTAAAATTATTTATCCCGTTGATGCGAATCTATTGCTACCTTATGTTTTGATTAGTCTTCTCCAACTACTTTACTTCATCACGGACTGCTAGCACCTCTTTGGCCCGATGTTCAGCAGCAACACTCTTACTATTGCCCTTAGGCAACTTAACCAAATCCACAACATGGTAAGGAATCTTTGTATAAACAATAGTAAACGGGAACCTGTCTGTAGCACTATGAACTGCGCTATTGTATGCAGACTCAACCTGAGGTAATGCAAAATCCTACTATTTTGGCTTATCACCACAAACACTTTGAACCAAATTTCGAAGGGTACGGTTAGCGACTTCGGTCTGTCCATCAATTTGGAGATGTGAAGTGCTGCTTCGATTCAAACTCGTCCCAAACAACTTTTACAATGTAATCCAAAAGTGTCATACGAACTTTGTATCCCGATCTGATATGATAGATTTGGGAACTCCGTGTAATCAAACAAACTCCGTTAAAAACAGTTTGACAATATGCGATGCATCTGAAATCTTCCGACAAACTATAAAGTGAGCCATCTTGAAGAACGTGTCAACCACCATAAAAACAAAATCTACGCCCCGTTGAGTACGAGGTAATCCCAGAGCGAAACCCATAGCAACATCTTGCCATATGCCGAGGGACAAGAAGTGGCATGTACACCCCAATATTCTACACTTGACCTTTTGACACCTGACAAGTATAACAATTTTTTTACTGTAACTCCAACATCTCGCTTCAACTGTAGCCAATAATACCTAGCTTCCAAACTGGCTATTGTCTTGTCACGTCCCAAGTGTCCACTTAGATCTCTACCATGTAGATCTTGAATCAAATTTTCACGTAGAGAAGAAATGAAAATGCAAAGCTGGTTGCCTTTAAACAAAAATCCATTACTAATATAAAAATCCACCACCGATTTACAATTCACACACTTGTTCCAAATCTCCTTAAAGTCGGGATCATTTGCATACAATTCCTTCAAGCACTCGAACCCAACAACTTCACGTGATAATGTGACCAGCAAAGAGGCACTTCGACTAAGGGCATCTTCAACTCTATTCGTACTTCCAGATTTATGTTTAATCAGAAAAGGAAATTTCTGTAGGAAAGGCACCCACTGAGCATGCATTCTGCTGATATGTTTCTGGCTATGAGTAAACTTCAGAGCTGGTGATCAGTGAACAGTACAAACTCATTATGTATGAGGTAATGTTCCCATTATTTCAATGACCTCACCACTGCATATAATTCCTGCTCATAAGTACTCCACTTCTGGCTAGCATCACTAGACATCTCTGAAAAAAAAAAGCCACATGTCTCTTCTCTTAGGAAAGGAGACTCCCAACACCCACATCACCAGCATCACACTCTACCTCAAAGATCTTTTCGAAACTTGGCAAGGCTAATATTGGAGTTGTGCACAACTTTTCTTTGATGAAAGCGAAACTCTTATCTTGCTCTTCTCCCCAACTGAATCTCTCATTCCTTAACATTTAGTGAGTGGTGCCACAATAATGCTAAAATTCTTGATAAATCGCCTATAGAAAGTTACCAGACTATGGAAACTCTTTACTTTAGACGCTGATTTTGGTGTTGGCCAATCTCAAATTGCTCCTCTTGTCTTCTCTTCATCCACCTAAAGGCCCTCTTCACCAACCCACAAAGCCTAAGAACAACAGTTTTTGTGTACAAAAAGTGCACTTCTTTCGGTTGATGTACAACTGATTCTCCTTCAGAACATCTAGGACTTTCTATAGGGTTGAATAAAAATTCAATTGACCATTTGATATAATTGCTATGCTTAGTGTGTGGCTCGTTGGTTTTTTAGGGTTAGGATTAAAAAAGGACTAGCCCTTTTGGCTTGCTGTAAATAAGTATATCATCGAAATAAACCACAACAAAAGACTCAATAAAAGGACGAAGAACCAGGTTCATCAATCTCATGAAGGTACTCGAGGCATTTGAAAGTTTGAATGTTATCATCAACCATTCATAAAGTACATCCTTACTCTTAAAGGTAGTCTTCCATTCATCCCCAGGTTTGATGTAGATTTGGTGATAGCCACTGTGAAGGTCTACTTTTAAAAGTTCTTAGAATCCTCAAGCACATCCAAAGTGTCCTCCAATCGTGGAATGGAAAACCTGTACTTCACTGTGATCTTGTTGATGGCCCGACTGTCAACACATATGCGCCACTTCCCATCCTTCTTTGGTACTAAAAGAACATGTACTTCACACAGACTCATACTTTCCCTTATGAACCTTTCCTCAATTTGCTCCATCAGAATCTCATTCTCCTTTGGACTCATTCGATAATGAGGTAAATTTGGAAGACAAGCCTCAGGTACTAAATCAACCTGGTACTAAATATTTCTCGTAGGAGGTAACTCATTCGACAATTCATCATAAACCAAATCTTCAAATTCTACCAATATTTCGTGCACTTCAAACGGAACCCCTTCATCTTTCTTATCTACTGTAAAAAGCCCCTTAACAATCATTGGATAAAAGAAATCGGACTCTATTTTATAATCTACAATCTCCTGCTCATTATTTGTAAGGGTAAGGAAATTCTCTATTCGTTGTGGGATAGACTTCTTCGGCTATTTGAGAGAAACCATAGCAATATTATGGCTGCCCCATGAAAAGAGTACCACATTATCATAGCCTTTGAGAGTTGAATCCACATCAAACTGTCATGGACGACCCAGTAGGATATGACAATCATCCATATCTATAACATCACACATGATCTCATTCTTACAATGCTTACCAATGGAAACATGTACTTTGCAAGTTTCAACAATTTGAACAGAAGGACCTTTCTTCACCCAACGAAGGGAATAGGGTTTAGGATGGTTCACAGTAGGTAACTTCAACAAATTCACCAACCTCTTCAATACAAAATTCTCACAATTTTCGTTGTCCACAATAACTTCACACACCTTATTCTTGACAGAACAAAGAGACCGAAAAATGTAGTAACGCCGCCCTTCTTCCTTAGGCGACAAAAGGATCCGTCGCAATACCAAACTAAGTCTCTTCACACCTTCCTCAACAGCAAACTCAACTCCTGAAACTTATCTTTCGCCTCAGTATTCTCTTCCTAGTCCACTATTTCCGGTTCCACCAAATTGACATGCTTTCGGGCAGTTATTAGAACGATGCCTAGGTTTGTAACATCTATAACAAATATCTTATGTGGGTATAGCATACAGATTTGCATACTAAGGTGTGTCTCGGGTTTGAACTCTATTTCTAATTCAACCACTGTTGTCAACATTGCTCCTGTTAGAGTTAACTAGGGTTTGTAGTGTGGCCTTCCCTTTATCCAAAGGAACGGAAGATAATGGTTCGACAGGTAGGAAAGCTCTCGTATAAGTGGTCGCCCTCATATCAGATTCCATCATCTTAGCTTTCGTCGCCATGTTAATGGCTTCCTGCAACATCCAAATATTCTATAACCCAATTATATCCTGAACAGCTACCTTCAAACCACTAGTTTACCTAGCTACCCTCTGATTTTTGGATTCTGACAGATTGTTCTACTCTGCCAATCGCATAAATTCGTTGGTACAGTCTGAAACTGTGCGACTGCCCTTCATGCATCCCAAGTACATACGATACAAAATCTGTTCGTAATTTGCAGGTAGAAATCGACCCATCATACACTATTTCATCTTCCTCCAAGTTTGTATCCCACTATTTTCCTGTCTCCTCCGAATATTCTGTAATTGATCCCACCCTATTGCCACTGCCAATGTCAAACAAAACGCCACCATCGCATTCATAATTTTGAAAAACTATTCAACCTCCGTCAACCAATCCAAAAGGTCCTCGATCTTCATGTTACCAAAGAATGGGGGAATATCTGCTTTAATCCGATAATCATCAAAGTTATTTCGATTTTGATGCTTACACGTCAGCGCTTCGAACTTCTCCGACTCCCATTCGCTTTCTTTTATTGTACGTATTATATTATTTCCTCCCCGAACTACAGGCTCAGTGACCCGTTCATTTTTGTTTGCCTATTTTTCATTCTGCCCGTTGTTTCCAATGCCCCATGAAAACAGTAGACGAATATCTTCGATCTGAGTAGTGAGATCGTCAAGCCGTCGATTTGTTGCGTCCAAATCTGCCTTAATAATGGTACGTCACCCATGTTTATAAATCAAAGATACAGAGATGGAAAAGCCGACTCTGATAACAGTTGACGCAGCGCAAAAAAAGAAATTCAAGCGAAAACCTTAAGAACATGAAATTTGGAATCCACCAAATTATGAAAAATAAACTAACGAATTTTATTAATTGAAAAATGATTTTAAAAAAAACAATGAATTAACCCTGTATTTATATGGGTTTACATGAAAACCTAGTTAAAACAGATTAAAATTACAAAGAATTCGAAATAAACTAAATGACAAAAAACATCACTAAAATTAAAAAAAGTAGTTTTTGAGTCTTAAACGAACTCGGATGGCCGAAATCCGTCATATGCCATGGCATAGTAGTGAATTTTACTCATCTTATCTTTCTGTTTCCGAAGTGGTATTATGGGTCCAAATCGGAGCTTGATTGCCACACCTGCACTTTTGCCAATTTTTCTTTTCGGCCCAATTCTTCTTCAATCCATTTAGCCATTTGTTTTACATCATTCCATTTGATGTACTCTTTCTTTTTACTGTAACTAATGAAATGTTGGGGATTGATAGATGATGCGGGTGGTAAAAAGGTGCTAACCTAGTTGGGATATCTAGGTGCACTTATAGATTCCTATTTTCAACCATCTTACTCAAAAAGATAAATGAAACTGCATGCATTTGCAATGAACAGCTTCTAGTGTTTAGTATGGTTAATTGTCTGTGTTAAAGTAGAAAAAAAATAAAAAATCATACTATTTGAGTACCGTATTGGGTACCAAACATGCATAGAGTCATACTATTGAGTTATATATTGGGTACTAAACATTTATTCTATAAACTTTTGGTTTTGTCTTCCCCTAGTTTAATTATTTGAAACCATTGTTCCCCTTTGTTTTGTTCTGCAGCATGATGCAACTAATTGAAAGGCATAGAAGGCAATCAGAAAAGTCGGACAAATTAGGGCAACCATCTCTCCATCTTCAGGTGAGATCACAACTTTTAACGACAATTCGGCATTAAATTTGTTGTTCGTGTTTATACTTCATATACTAAAATTATAACAAAAAGATAAAGATAAAGATGAATAAAACTTCAACATTAAGTTAATGCTGTCAATTAAACATTACCATATGAGTTTAAATATTGCAAACAATATTGTTGCCAGCTCATCAAATGTAGATTTATGTTTTATGGTAATTACCCCCATAGGATGATTGATATGTGAATAGAAAGTTTGGGATTTTTCTTCAATTATCCACCTGATTAATTCGTGCACGAATTTTCTTTGATAATCCCCATTTGTTACCATTTACGCTTCCACCTGCATCAATTTGTATCGTAGCCCACTTTATGCTCTTAAAGTTGGTTCGAGGAGGACAAGTTAGACGTCGTAGTGTGGTTGATAATGAGAATCGTAGAAATGAGCTAAGACAAATCCGCCAACATCTTGAGGTCGTGGCACAAAAGATAGCTAGATTGGTTATCACTCCAGATGAGATGGTGGATAACATTTATGACCACCGTCAAGAGGCAGGAGGTGGTGGCCACGATGTGCATGTTGTGATTGCCTGAGGCTGGTGCAATTGTGGGTATAGTAGCGAGCCTAATTGTGGACAAAGTTACAAATGAAAAACTCAAAGATGGAGAGTGTTCCGGTGATTGAGGGCCAACGTTGGTTATGGGATTGGCGCGTGGATGGCAATTCAGAGTGTTGTACGTATATTAAGATGGAGTCTTACTCAAATCTATCATTATTCGAGGAAGAATTGATGTTGAGATTCTCCTGAAGTAGTTTGAGAAACTTGATGTGGATCAATATTTTGGCTTTGGAAATCAATTCTCAATGTGAGGAGATGACAATCACGAAATTATGGAAGTATTGAAACCACAATGATGCAAATGAAATATTTTCACAATTGAATGGTTCGTTTTCAGTAGAAGAACACTGGTTGAACAAGTCTTAGGATCAAATACACTTCTTGAAACATTTTGAAATTTCAAAAAATTTCAATGCAATAACTACGAGTGTTTGGATGAATTTGTTGGGATACAGTGAAAAACATTCTATAAATCGCTCAAAATTTTCAAGATATATGGAATAATATTTATGTCATCGACATATCAATAGAATCTATGCCTACAAGGTGTCGGATGAGCAAAGATAAATTCGAGGACGAATCGATCAAAGGAGAATGATGCAAGTGGACCCCATTTAATTTAATGTTTTATTGTTTAATTTGTTATTGTTAATTAATTAGTCATTTTATGTTTTTTAGGAGTTTTATTTTGATTAGGAATTTAATAAAAAAAGACGGATTTTCTAGAGTTTGTTTTGCTTTAAAAGTCTAGTTAGGAGTTTTATGTAAAATTATTATTGTGATTTTGATGATTGAATTAAAATTTGGATTTTTTTTTTAAATTATCCACGTAAATGGTTAATTCGTATGTAAATTTCTTCTTATAATTACGTATTTATTATCGTTTATACTTCTGCATCAAATTATCTCATAAATAGTCCTATTCCATATTTGGATAATGTTATCAATTGCAGTAAAGCCTTTAGTTCACACAAGATCTAGAGTTATTCAATAACTCGTTAGCAATTTGTTTCCTATTGACTAATCCCTTCTCAAAAAAAAATTAAGAATCCTTGAAATTCAAGTATTGTAGTCATATGGATAAAAACATTTTTTTTTCTAATTTTTTGATGGAATTTAAAAGAAATTAACTCATTGTATTTGTCGTTCAAGTAAGATCTTAAACTCTATACTCTTTGGGTATATCAAGAAACACCACATATAAGTCCAAAACACAATATTTTAACAAGTGAAAATTATTATGTTGTGGGTGACATTTGGATAACCCTATTTGCATTTTCTTCTCAGGAAAATAATAGCTATGGCATGCTCAGCAAGATGCTTGAGGATAAAACTCGAGAGTTAAGGTAAAACATGGCTGTAAATTAAAGATTTTTTGTTACACGGATTGAAGTGCATTGCACAGTTGAGATACAATAGTAATTGTAATAGGCAACTCAGTGGAGAAGAGCTCCAAGGACTTGACATGGATGAGTTGATGAAATTAGAGAAAATGGTACAAGGAGGATTAAACCGTGTTCTGGAAACGAAGGTATTATTACGTACAATTTTGTGTTTTCTAGTGTTTCCTATTGTGATTTTTTTGTGCTAACATCTCTGTCTTTCAATGGGGAAGAATGACAAGTTTTTGAAAGAGATCAGTTTGCTCAAGAAAAAGGCAAGGCCACAAACTTTGTCCTTCGATGAAAAAAATAATCATGCTGCTCCTTGTTAATCCTTCTTAAGAGATATATCCTGTAAAAAGATCAAATCAACAACTAAGGACTTGGGTTTTCAGTTAACTTTTGTAATATGCAGGAATCAAAATTAATGGAAGAAAATGCCATGTTGAAACAGCAAGCAGAAGTGAGAGTTGATCTTTTATTTTCCAAATTTATACATCATTTCTTGCACTGCATGCATTGGAATTGAATAGTAAATTCTCCCGTTCTTAAGTCTTTGACAGTTTATGCAGAAATCTGAAGGCTCCGGAAATGGTATTCATCAAATCAATCCATCCAAGTGTATCAGAAATTCTCAAGGCTCTGATACTTCCCTCAGGCTGGGGTACTTAAACGTTCATTATATTCATGTAACATACTTCAATTTTACACAAAAAAGTATTTTTGTAGTAGGGTGTAGTCTCAGATCTTTTTGACTGTATGCTGATGTTAATTTTGGCAGCTTGCGTTTCTCCAACTGAAGATGATGCAAGGAGACTACAGCCCGGAAGAATAATTGTCCCTCTATCGTTTAATAGTACATAATTAATAAATAATGTGCAAGTGAGTTGAGTGTTAGGTGCCCCTGTTGTGGATTTACGTTGCTCCTGAACATTCCTCTGTGTTTGAATTTGCTTGTGCTATATACTCATGCTAAAAACGTGATTCTGGAATCACGTGCAGTCGAGGAAATAAGGTAAGGTATATAAAAGTGAAATTTTGATTGCTTAACATGAAAATGGAAGAGGATGCATGTTTAGTCTTTATTTACTTGTATATATTATTCTTGGAGTGGGTTTTATATTATTTTGTTTAAGATAAAGTTGGTTAAAATATTACATATCAGTTGATAATATTAGATTATAACATTGTTGAAATAATTAATAAGCTCAAATTAATTATATAGTTTATTAGACATGTACAACCAATATAAATTTAGCACAACTCAGCTCGACATCTTTGGCATGATGACCTCGTAAGTGTATTTTATACATATATTTTGGCCTTTAAATATTGACATTTAGATGTACTTTTGATAAATTATGGCTTAATCTCTTGTATATTTTGTTTGTTAGGTAAAATTCAATGATTGGAAGTGCAATTTGAAGAAAGGAAAGAAAATCGTCGAAAAAGGTGATTTTCAAAGTTTAGGGATTAAATTGCAAATATTCAAAAGTTAATTCTTAATAAGGAATGACGATTGAAGACCATATGGAATCAAGTGGATGAAATTAGAAGGCAAATGGTGAAAAGTGCAAGAAAAATGGACTAAATTGCACCTTGGAAGAAGGTTAGGGACCAACTCAAGTTGGTCCCATAAAAGTGAAAATGGTGCGATCGTATCATGTAACTGGGGTTGCGTTCGAAATCCTAAAGCCTGAACAATTCGAGGTTGAAATTGAAAAACCATGCGCGAGCAACCAATTTGCCCATGCGCAGCCTATGCGTTTGACTGACGAGACATTTTCGTTTATTTAAACACTTTTTAGAATTCAAATTGGACGTGATTTTTTGACCTAATTCAATCCTCTATAAATACATAACATGGTAAAAATGTAAGGCATCTCTATCTCTAGTCTCTCATAGTACATCATATCATAAAATGTTTCAAGAACAAGGAGCCAATGCACCACCTTTTGAGAGAGAAGATCAAATCTAACAAGGAATTGAAGGCAAATTAAATCAAGAAGGTGAAGAATTAAGACTTGGAATTGAAGATCAAGAATAAGAAATTGCTTGCACATATTTCTTGTAATCAAATAAATTTCAGGTGGCGTCTTTTTATTATTCTTCTCGTAATAACAATAGAAACACGATAGACTAAAATTCTTTTGTGTTGGGATAAAGATGAATCGTATTATTATTTATTTTTAATTTAAAGACCAAATAGTTTAATTTATTTGTGCTCTTAATTGATTTTGTATGATTTGTTGCATTATTTAATTGCATGACCATCAATTAGGTAATTATTAACTTGTTATAGTTTCGAAAGGTTCATAATAAGTTATAACTTTGCAAGATTAACATGACGTGCGGACAATAAATGTTACGAATAACATATAGCATGTGCAATCATTTAGATAATTGTGTAATTGAATGCGTTACTTTGTATATGAATTCAAAATAGGAATATGTGAGGGTCATGTTTAGAATATGTTTAACATACCTCAAAAAAGATAGTTAAATAAAGGCTTAATCGCACAAAATGTCCCTACGTTTGGCATGTAGTGTGCAAAATATCCATACGTTTCAATTTTTTTGCATTTTAACCCCTATTTCAACGTTTCATTGTGAAAAACGTCTTTTTCACCTATTTTTAACGTAAAATAACCAATATACCCTCTTATATAAATAAAATAAAATAAAAATAAAAAATAAATTGCAATCTTACTCCTAAACTTTTTTAAAAGTGCAAATGATTCCAAAATTTATGAAACATTGAAATATGGGCGAAAATGTAAAAAATTGAAACGTATGGACGTTTTGCATACTACAGCCAACGTAGGGACGTTTTGTGCGATTAAGCCTTAAATAAAATTAAATTGTCAATTATCAAAAATACACAAATCATACTAAATTTCATAGGTTGAGAATTGGAAATGGGATAATAATAGGTGGATTCGGAATTTCAACCCATAATTCCCATATTTAAGTGAAAATACCTTTAGATAATTAGTAGAAACTTAGATATAATAAAAAAAAACAAATCTCTTTCGTTACGTTACGTTCGAATTTGATGATGGACTAATAGAATTTAATTTAAAATTTATTCCTCGTGGGATGATACTCTCTCTCACAATATTATTATTTGTCAACAATTTCGTACCTTTGCGGATTTCATACAAA
>CAIGRT010069268.1:0-22918 GCA_903798405.1 Fraxinus platypoda | reverse complement strand
CACGCATGTGAGATCTAAAACCTTTATCAACCTTTTCACATTTCACAAACTTTATCCAAGCCAAGCAGTCACTAAATTCTAATTATCCTATTATCGATGTTCCAATACGTATATGATTATACTTTCTATGTATATGATTAATTAAATAATTATTGGATTCATAATCATTACTTGCAATCAATGAGTTTACTTGTATTTTTGTATAAATTAACATTTTCAGTTTGGCAGACAATTATAAAAAAAAAAGTAAGTAATTATCAACTCATTATTTCGAACTTTATGCCATTGTATAAAGAAAATAATTTAATTTTTTTATAAATCGACGAAAATTTTGTTCAGCCTAATACCCTGCTACGCCGCACCACGATTGATAACGTAAGACCAAAGTGGTCCCACAAAGTACAAATCATAAAGCTACTGGAACAAATCCCCAGAATGTTAACCTGCGATGACGTGTTATTTTCATACAAAAGGCTGCATTTTTCTTCTTCTAGGAATCCTAAAGAGCCAATTAAATTTTGAAACGTGGATATACTTTGTACCTTTACATACAGGTTGGGACATGAAAAACAAGGTGTACCTGATGTACGTTTTTTATACTGAGTGCACTGGAGAGGGTGACCACTGCAGAAAATTTGTTAAAATCGTGTTTAGAGTTGTTCCTTCTTTCGGGATCCTTTGGTCCAGCCAACTACTAGGAGCAATTGTGTGTCGTCACAAAAGTTGATGTGGATATTCAAATGAAATTAATGTATAGAGAAGTAAGATCGATTGATTGAATGAGGCCGGACGATCAATTAGAATAAGCCAGCTAGCAATGGATGGGAAACTCGAACCAATTTGGAACAATTTTTGTGATGACAACACGTCAATGCACATAGATCAGACTTACCATATCCCCTTGAACAATCGAGAAGAGCATATTGTGATTACTGTCGTACGGTTAGTGTCAATTTGAACAGTAAATTTCAAAACAATAAATCAGAATAACAAAATGAGGCATGAGTTCAAAGTATTTAAATGCTCAATCTAGACATCGAACATCATTGTCGTATTTAAAACATCAAAATCCTTAAGAATTAATTTCAAAAAAATTCCTAAAGAAATTTAAGCAGAATAGCATGATAATCAATTCATTCGTGCCACAAGCAAGTCACCATCCTTAATGGATCGACTTGAAAATAAATCGAATTTTTTACTTTCTTTTTGTTCTTAACATTGTGCAGCAATGTAAACTCTATTTAATTAATTAATTCGTAATAATGATTTGAATCTTATAACTTAGTTGATAGGTATGCCAACGGAGCATGTCAATCATTCTTATTCCATCGTCTTGTCGGACATTTTTGTCAAACCTCATCCCATACCCAATTAAAGCGAGACGAGCACGAGATCGGGACAGGGTCGGGCCCCTACTTCGTTTATTACCCCTTTTTTCATTTTTTTTTATCTATTTTATTTTTTGATTTTTTTTGTCTTTATTTAACAGATATTATTACTTTAAAAAAAAAATTATTAAAAACAACTCATGTTTCCTTTAAAAATAATGACAAATCTTTTATTTTTATTTGATAAAAAACTTAAATTTAAATTAACTTAAATGGGACAAGTAATAGGGCGGTGGCTATGACTCTTGTACCCATCATGTACCGATTTCGGGGCAACGACCTCTGCCCCATTTACCCGGTTAGACGAGTAATTCTTGCCCCATTCATGGCGAGGTCTGCTGCATCGAGTTGAACAATTTTTTTTTGCCATCTCTAAAAATCAAGTACCTTCCTAATTTAAATAAGGGAATTCTTTTATTGGAGACTTTAAACGATTTCCATTTAAAAAGGAGAATATATTTAGAATTCAACTATTAAATTATTACAAGATTTTGAGTATATTTTTTATTTTATAAATTTCCCAATTGTCTATTTTTCTAGCATTTGGATTTTTTTTTAAAAATTTCATTCCATTATCCTAATTAAATAGCTCATACTTACGACCAAAAAAGTGAGGTGAAACCAACTAATTCTTTACTTCTTTTGAGAGTTTGCTAACTTTCAGAGATTTACGGAATGAATTTTCAAATTGATTCTGATCGAACCGGCCGATGAAGTCGGGCCGGTTTCCAAAACAATTTTGCCAAATAAAATGACAAGATTCTCATAACTTTCATACATAAGTATGGTGTATTGAGTCATTGACCCATTGGTGCACGAGACGCGCATAATAATATCATTACCATAAGTCTTCCACTCCCAAAGTTGCTTGCTTTTGGTTCACATGAGTTAAAAGAGAGAGAGAGAGAGAGAGAGAGAGATGGAGAGAGGAAAAAGTTGCTGGAAGCAGACTATAAACAAAACTCAATTATTTGACCACAAAAAGCTCCATTATTCACATCCACTTTTTCAATATATAGAAACAATTTGTTAATATTTTATATGCCAGACAGTGGTTCATAAGGGCAAACGACAGAGAGTAGAATTAATAAAGAAGAACTGATTCGATGTGGTGTTATTGTTGAGTTGAAGCCATTCACTCTGTTCTGGCCATCGCCATCATTGCCCAGCTTTAAATTGGACAAAGTCTTTTTGTTTTTTGTTTCTGTTTTTTTTTTGTTCTGTCTCTCTCTACATACACTTTGTCCTTTGTTTCCGTCTTTGATCTGCTCCATCTGTATCAATCCTTGATTCTGTATATTAAAAAACACGTTTTGCCAGCTGGTTTTGCCAAGAATTCAAGAAGGGGACTTGTAGAGTGAAAGACTCAAACTTTTGACTCTCTGATCCCTGTTTTGGGGTGTTTGATTTGTGGGTTCTAAAGATGATTGCCGAGGAAATTAGGGCTGAAACTGGAAATTATGACAAATTTCCAGTAGGTCTTCGTGTTCTTGCGGTTGATGATGACCCAAGTTGTTTGAAGTTATTGGAGACCGTGCTTAGAAAATGCCAGTACCATGGTATGTGTCTCCTATGGTTTGCTTTAATTGATTTTGACCCACCTATTAATGTTGAAATTTGGTTTAATTTTTTAAGATTCTTTCTTTCAAATGTAATTGTAGGGATTATAATTTATCTTAGATTTTGAAGTGGAGTTTGTTCAACTATGCATCAAAATTTTTGTACCTAATGTTTGAATTGTGCATTCATGGTTCTGGATTTTGTTGATCCCAATCTTTGTGTTTCCTTATGAAGTATGGTTTAAAGTTTTGATTTGGTTTTCACATCCTTTAATTGCTTAATACTTCATGCCTTCACCTACTTTTAGGTCCTCCTATATCTGTTCCTGGTTATTTCTTTTTATCCATGTTCACAGTTCCTGTTTTAAGTTATTTTTGCAAATGCTATCGATGATCTTGTTATTCAGCCATGCTGAAAGACATTGAAATTCACATATGGTGGATCTCCCGACCAGTGATTTCCTTTGGCTAGATCCTAATGCTGTTATCTTTATCATATAAGTCTGAAATAGACTGCAGTAAGTAATTTTGCAATGTTTGGCATAATATTAGGAATTAGGATTAGTATCTTGCACCCAAACTTCAGGTAGTCCCATGTATTGGCGGGGTCCTGGTAGATTTTGATGCCTCGTCATTTGTATTATTTAAGTTTATATCTTTTTAGTTTTCATTTAAGGTTATCAATCTTGATTCTGAGTCCGGACTGTTACAGCTTGTGTCTCCTCATCATGATTTAATTTATGGTTACCACTTAAATAGATCTTTCACCATCAACTTTTGTATGTTTTGATTTGAAGAGTATGATTAAAGTCACCTTCTTTATTATTATTATTTGTGGTTTTTACAGTTACTACAACAAGTCGGGCAAGGATGGCATTGAAAATGTTGAGGGAAAATAAAGACAGATTTGACCTGGTAATCAGTGATGTGCATATGCCAGACATGGATGGTTTTAAGCTTTTGGAGCTTGTTGGTCTTGAAATGGATCTGCCTGTTATTAGTAAGCTTGAGTGACCTATTTGTTCCTTGATTGAATTTATATTTAACATTTTTTGTCTTCTTTTTCTTTTTGCATGAATACATGAGTACATTGAACTCAATTTAGCTTCAATATCTCGACTTTGAATTTGTAATTAGACCCGAATGAAATTTTTTCCTTTTGTTTTCTTGTAAACATGATGATTACAAAAAATTATTGTGTTGTACTCATTTCGAATTTTCTTTCGATGCTTTGAATCTGTCTCAGTGTTGTCCGCGAATAGTGATCCAAAACTTGTAATGAAAGGAGTTAATCATGGTGCCTGCGATTATTTGGTGAAACCTATCCGAATTGAGGAGCTGAGAAATATATGGCAACATGTAATCCGGAGAAAAAAGACCGATTCCAATTCCCAAAACAAATCCACTGC
The DNA here is from genome assembly GCA_903798405.1 of Fraxinus platypoda. Lineage (NCBI taxonomy): Eukaryota > Viridiplantae > Streptophyta > Magnoliopsida > Lamiales > Oleaceae > Fraxinus > Fraxinus platypoda. Next base: position 18,562 of record CAIGRT010069268.1, on the reverse strand, counting down.
TCAAGACAAGGCTAATCAAGCAAGTGGAGGAGGTACTGGGACTTCACTGGTAGGTAATCCCGATCAGAATGGGAAACTTAATAGAAAGAGGAAAGATGATGAAGATGAGAGTGACGATAATGAATATGAAAATGAAGACCCTGCAACACAGAAAAAGCCACGAGTGGTATGGTCTATTGAGCTTCATAGGAAGTTTGTTTCAGCAGTGAATCAACTGGGCATTGAAAGTAACTTCTTCTATATCAGTACTTCGTGTTGAATGTCTATTTCATTTAATTTCTATTCCATTAACATTCTTTTTTTATTTATCCTTTTTTTTGATGCAGAAGCCGTTCCTAAAAGAATCCTTGACATGATGAACGTTGAAGGGCTTACTCGGGAAAATGTGGCAAGCCATCTTCAGGTTTTAAATTATCTTCTATTTCTCATTTCCATCAATCAGTGAAAGTTCTTTTCATCCATTCTGAAATGTAATGAACTAGAATTTTTTTAACCTTATGATTTAGTTTTAAATAGGGGAATGAAGTGGGACAGATGTCTTCAGGAGTTAGGATCATGCTATGGCTTTGCAATTTTTGACAAATCGGAATTGCATAATTTATTTTCTACATAATGATTGTAGGGTCACTCTATTGTGAGGGGATAATTCTGTGGGTGTGTACAGCGAAGGCTTGTTCTGTTGACAATTAGGTACTTAGAAATAAGAAAGAAAAGAAATCTTCTTAAATTGAAAAATTGTCCTTCAAACTGGCATGCCAATGGTGAAATTAGTCTACCTTTCAGTTGCTACTGAAGAAAGATATTAACAACAAACGTTTTGATATCAAAATCTCCTTAGGCACCAGCCTTTTTTTCCTTTTTTCCCACCACTGAAATACTAAGGGCCATTGTGATTTGTAGTAAGAAAAGTTATTCAATCATTTGATTTTAATGGATAAATACAACCTGTTCTCTGTTGCAGAAGTATAGGCTTTACCTGAAAAGGATCAGTTCAGTTGCAACCCGACAAGCGAACATGGCCGCTGCACTAGGGATTAAGGATTCTCCTTTTATGCGTATGAGTTCGCTTGACGGGCTTGGAGATTTCCGAACTTTTGCTGGATCGGGAAGATTTGCAAATGCTGCCTTACCTCCTTATACAACTAGACTAAATAGTCCTGCTGGTGTAAACCTTCGGAGCCTTACTCCTTCTACACTCATCCAACCAAATGTAGCGCAAAACTACAGCAACTCCATCAGTGCTCTTGGGAAAATTCATCCAGCCATTTCAGCTGCAAGCCAAAATGCAAGTTTATTTCAAGAAATTCCATCGTCATTGGAACTTAATCAGTTACAACAAAGTGGGTGCACCACGGGCATTGGGGATTTCAATTCTATGAATGACCCGAGAATGTTAACAGCTTTCAGTACATTCAAAGACCCCAGAGGAGCAGTTGGTAGCTCAAACAACTCTTTCATCCCTGCTCCAAATAATCCTATGGTACAACATGGGGACTCCCAGCTAACATTGAATGGCGGAGAATTTGAAAATCAATCTTCTCTCAACATGGTTCCTTTTAATGCTGAACCCTATAACATTGGTGTCAATTGTTCCTCTAATTTTCTGGATGATAGTAAATGTAATGAGAACTGGCAAAGTGCCAACCAATTGCCTAAGTTGCAGTCCATTTCGTTGCTTTCTACTGATCCTTTTCATGGTCAGATGGCTCTGAATAGGGTGAGAGACAATAATTCTTCAAATGGTCCTCAATTACAGCACAACCCACTTGATATTTCTTCCACTACCATGGTTTCAGAATCTCCCAAAGATTCAAGAGAGGTTCAATGTCAAGAAGGTTTGGTTGGCAATATTCTTCATAACATGAACCAAGCACCAAACCAGGGATGGGGAGAACAAAAACAGAATTATAGCCTCACCTCAAATAATGCATTTGGTTCCTTGAATTCCCATATTCCTTCCAATGGCATTGCACCTCCCTTGGGCCAGGGTTTGGACCAGAGTAATGGAATTTTCAATGGAAAGATGGACATGTTCTTAAGTGGCCAATCAAATGAAGGTGCTTCAACTCTTATGCAGCAGAATGAGATTGAAATTTCAACTACTGAGTCAAGAATGAGATCCAACGGAAACTTTCTTTTGGAGCAAACGAAGCTGCAAGGTGGTTTTGTTCCTCAAAGTTATCATTCCTTGGATGATTTAATGAATGTAATGATCAAACGGGTACGACACCTTTACGAACTTGTTTTCTGTCATTTACCGATACGTCTTGTATTTTCATTGATGATATTTTACTATGACTATGACATAGATTTAGAAGGTTGTTTTGATAATGTGGCCTTAGTTTTATTCAATGGTTGTTATCAAATACCTTGTCAAGTACATTGAAATGGTAACAATGTGTTGCTTAATTTGGGAGCATCATATAACTCTGCAAATGACAAAAATGCAATGACTTCTTGGCTTTAAAATTACACTCTTCAAGATACTTGACCATTTAGGGAAGTTTTGTACACATTAAAGTGTTCCTGTTCTCATAGAGAATGTAAAACACTTTAAAAATGTGCAATCATTGGGAAGTTACTGTTTAGATCTGCTAAAGAAGTCATCGGTCATTTCTATCGTATTTTTATTTTATGGCCTTATTTTGGGTTACCTACATATGCTATTTTTGCTTGAAATTTGATTTTAAATCAGTTTCTTATTTTCGAATTAATTCACACTTTTGTTGTTGCTCTTCGTAGGCGATAGATGTGCTAAACTCAACCTTGACTAGAACCAACAGCCCTTTTATGCAGAAGTAATTACCACACCTGATTTTGAACTTTTAAACTAGCTTGTGTTGTTGCTCAATATCTCTTGCAGAGATACTCCTTGACCAAAGTGCACAGAGAAGTATAGTCATAAGAAAATTACTCAAACTGGAGTTGCATTCATGCATTTGGCCTGTTCATAATCTCAGTTCAGAAACCACAAACTTATTGTTGAGGTTAGTCTAAAGAGAAATGAGAGTCTTGGGAGAAGGTCATGAGGTGCATGCCTTGAGATTTGCCTAGTGCTAGGAGTTCAGTAGGAGACTCGAAGCTTATGCATTGTCTGCCTTTTGTCAAGGCTTATTCCTCGAGTTACTAAGGCCCGCACCTTGATTTACTATGGTGTACGACTTGGAGCAGAAGCCTCAGTGAGGTTATTGGGTGCCTCCGTTTTCTTTGCCTTTTCTACTTTGTACTAGCCTCAACATCTTGGGTTGTTTTAAACAGCCCAACCCTGTAAACTAGAAGGAAAAGAAAAACTGAATTGGAATCGTGTCAATGAAAGATCTAATCTTCAATTCACTTAAGATACCCTGAATTGTACGCATTTTCGTGGGTTTATAACATTTGTCTCTACCCTTTGACCTTTATAACAAGGATTGCATTTCTGTTCTTATGTAGGAACAAGATGGAACCATGTCAGATGGTGACTTTGGATTTGACAATTACTCTTTCGGAGCAGTTATATAAAGTATCATTAGCAGCTCCTGGGGTTGGGCAACAGAACGTTGATTCTCTCTATCAGAGTCTGTATCAGTATGAAATCTTTCTTCTTCTTCTTCTTGGTTTCTTTCGTTCAGGATGCTTTTTATTTTTTTCTCAGGGAGGTCGGGGCCAGGACGGGGTGAGGTTACTGAATCAGTTTCTTTACTTTCAGAATCTTTGGGTGTAACTTGGATTCTATCAAGTGTTAATTTGTTACATTCTCCATATCTACTTAGAATTGCCAGTATGTTTTCTGTAGTATTTATGAAAATAGTTTCATTCATCGAATTTCACCAGATTTTGTAGGGGTTCGACTCCAATTGAGTTTACAGTTTCGGTATTTTCCTGGGATACAATAGCAACAAACTTCGTGAAAATAGTTCAAAAAAATATTTACACTCTCGACTACTTTTGTGGCGGCACTCGGGATTCTTGACTATTTCATTTCCTGGTGTTAGCAATCTATAGTGGCCTCCAATCCAATCAATGGCCTAGGAATTAAAACAATTTATTGATTGTAAACAAAATAAACTTTACGAACCGATTTGAAATTTTGTTGCCATTTCAAGGACCAAAATAGATATTTAACACAAGGTCTATTTAGTATGAACAATGCTACATGTATAACACATGAGTTATAATATTGGGTTACAACCTCTCACAAGAGAGGGGGGGCCCGCGATTAAAATAATAGTGGGCCCCACCTTCCTTGTGAGAGATTGTAACTCAATGTTGTAACCCAACATTGTACAAAGAGCTTTATTGATTTAGTATTTACCTCTATATGTGGTCATTTTTTACATTATACCTCCAATCCGTATTAAAATAGTACCAAATCAAATGGTCCGGTCTAAATCGATTCTGTCTTAGAATTTATCCGGTTGTCGATTTTAGCTACATAATCATATTTTAACGTGGTTTCAGAAATATTTTTTTATTAACTTCTCTATTGAATCATAATTTATACATTATTTACATAATCAATATGCATTCAAAATAATCGACCCGATTTTAATTGCTAAAAATCGAAAGAATGAAAAACATTTTACATATTACAATTTATTTATAAAGCACAAAAGAATCGGATCGGATCTTTTTCTTCATAGAATCGATTACTTTATTTTCATAATTCTTAAATAGAAATCTGAGAATGAACTAACCAGTTACCATCTCTCTCTTCATATCGTGGTGGCAAATGGGCCAAGTTGCTCAACGGCTTGTTGGCTCAACTCATCTCATGGCCCACTTGAGCTCAAAACATTAATTGAGTGGGCTCGGCTCCTTAAATGCACGAGTCGACTTGTGGGTGAAGCCCACGAGCAGGCTCGTCTTGAGATCACGTGACAAGTCATTTTGTTGGCTCGTTTTTAATAAGGATCAAACGAAACCACGTTTATTGACACGAGTTGAATCAAAGTGTTTAAAAATCGAGCTGACTCGATTCGACTTGGTCATTGCCACCCCTACCTCCTTCCGACTTTCTATATAAAACATAGCCATCACATCAATAACTTTTCCTTCTTTTTCAATCACATATTCTTCATCACATAAAAAAAAATTCATTTTCGGAGGAAAAAATGTGCACCAAACAGGGAGCTTAATATTTATTAATTAGGTGAACAGCATAACCAGTGCGGGACCCACCGTCCCACGTGGCACGCCGTGTGCTATGCAACAATAAAAATTGTTCAAGTAACCATCATACCACATGTGCCGCTCTAATGAAGTCCTAATTGTATTCCCCCGACCNTAAAAATTGTTCAAGTAACCATCATACCACATGTGCCGCTCTAATGAAGTCCTAATTGTATTCCCCCGACCATTTATATACAAGCCATTTTTCACCTGATAAGGAAAAGAAATATCTAGGAGAATCGTCGGGATCAACATGGCCACAGGAGCGGCCGGAGACGGGCTACTCCGCGGCGTATTCGAAGGATGCATTGCCGGTGGTGATTTGGGAATCCAGCGGCGGCCATATCATCGGAATTGTAACTGCGCGTTACATAAATCTAAGGGACATTGTTCGCATCCGCCGAAAAATACGCAGGTGTCGTACCCGGTGAGGCGATCGTGGAGCGAAAGTAGCTTAGTGATGATGGCCGCATCTGGCGCTGGGCATTCCTCATCTGGTTCTTCTCCGGCCATGAGTACTACTGGTACCGGAGAGATTCCAAGGACGCGATCACAATTGATGTTGTCTAACCTAGAAGACGAGAAAACTTCTTGTAAGATTTGATTTAGTTTTAATAACTGAATAACTTCGTGTAAATTAATTACACGCTTTATTATCTTCCTTATCTAATTTCTTCAAATTTTTCTTACTTTTGAATTTAGTTTCTTAAATGTCGTTCAATGAAAAACTCATGTAGACGCTGGAGAATTAGAAATCGAGGTTTTGTTTCATTCACTCGATCCTTCTCAATGGCATGATTAATTGTAATTGAAATTTATTTTGTTACGATTGAGTAAATGAATTTATAATTTTGCTTTAATCAAATTATATCATACAAATTCATTAAACTTCTTGAACTATTTCAATTTTATGTCCTGCACGAGGGTGTGTATGATTGAATTTGATTACACAATGTGTTAATGCATTAATCTATCTATAATATTATTAAATGTTGAGAATATTTTTATTTTAATGTTCCTACAATTCATTTATTTCAATAATATTTTACTTTTTGTTTCGCAATAAATACTAAAAAAATCATATGAATTTTGTGTTATTAATTCTTAATTAATTAACATTCATAGTAATCTTGATCTACATGAATTTAAAGTTATTATAGATGAATTTATTTTTGTTCATGTATCTAAGAATTTTAATGTGTATTTAAATTCACGTATCAGCAATTAATCTTTATGTACCATATAAAAAGATTGCTCATTTGTAGTATTTTATTATCACAAAAAATTTGAATTATATAAGTTGAATTTCGAGTGTACAATTTTATTCTCTTAAATTTTTATTATGAATTTTATTTTCTTTAGTTCGTTTAAAACTCATCAAATCTTCTCAACAAATTGATATTAAATATTACTTTTACTGCACTTATAAAATATTTAAAAATAACGTGTAATACATAAATGAATCTTTCATTTCCACTAATCTGTTACATGGGAAGCACTAGACTCTAAATTAGGCAGATCACGTGGTCGGTTCCTCAGCTGGTTGTGTTGTGTGCTGTGAAATTAATAAAATCTTTCACCAGAAACCTGAAAAAAAGAATCAAGAATATTTAATAAATTTATGTCGGCAGACAAGTTCCATGCTTGATGATTCCAGTTTTATTTTCAATTGTGCTACACAGACAAAATCAAAGACATTCAAAAATAGGAAAGACACGTGTCGACACATGATTATGATTGTAAAACATGCGGGTAAATTTAGAGGTTGAGAAGACATGTCCTTCACGCGTCTCAGGAGATATTTTGAGGCAAAATACATTGATTGGAGATCGGTTAACTTGTCTGCGTGATTGTTCTGCTAAAGTTTTGGAGGAATATTATTGGTTTCGATTTTAAATAAATAAAAATAATTTATTTATTATTTGTAAGTTCTATGTGGATAAAAAATAATAAAAATATAATACTTAAAACTGATTCTAGAAAGTCATATGGACGAATTAAGATATTGAATATGTATTTTAATCTGAATCTTGTAGATTTCAACTTCAACTTTCGTAGTCTTTTAACCAACTAATAATAACTTTTCAAATATATATGAAATATTAATGAATTTTTTGAACGAAAGAAATAAAATAAGCATTTATGTATTATTGATTTAATAAATTAAAGAGAATATAATCATGGTGTTTTCTAAAAGTTATTAATAAATTTGTACATTAATAACTACTATCCATTTATTCACACATTTTGTGGGTTCTAGTAGTATTCATTTTTAAAAGTTATTAATAATTTTAGATGAACATACACATGTATAGTTTATTACTCCTTGTTGGTGTTCACTTGAATAAATTATTTTCATTCGAGATTGATTGGACTCGAACTTGTAACTTCATTTGCTTGAAATAAAGTATTTTCATCGAGGATGAAAGATCTCAACTCGTAGCTTTGACGTTTAATAGGCGGTGTGCCTCGACAATCACTTGCCATGAACTACTTACTAATAGTTGGTCCAATTAGATAGATTAACCATCTAAATCATATTTTGGTGGGAACAAAATGTTTTTATTTTTTACAATATCTAAAAGTTTATAAAGATAAATATTGTAAAATATCATTTCTTATCCAAAAACTCATCTAAAAGATCACTTGTATGGCACTTGAGATTCCACGTAAGCACTCCCTCCTCATCTCTCCCTCTCTAGCCCACAATGCACCGTCGTGAATCGTCATGGGCAGCCCCATTTGCCACCTCCCTCACTCTCCTCTTCCACCGCCCACCCACCACCGCGCTTCTAACTCTCTTCAAAAACTAAGCCTCACCCGCCGCTCCCTTCTCTTCCTATCCACCACCGTGTCCCTCCCAACCCCACTCTCATCCGCCATCACTCCACCACCACTAGACACCACCATAACAGACAGAGTCTTCTTAGACATCGGCATCTGCTCCTCGTACTTCCAAAACCGAACACTCGGGGATGACCTCTCTCAATGCACAGATTCCCAACTATTAGGCCGCCTTGTTCTTGGCCTCTATGGCAATCTTGTCCCCATAACAGTGTCCAATTTCAAAGCCATGTGTACTGGCTCTTCTGGCTCAACTTACAAAGGCACTTTGGTCCAAAAAATATTCCCGGGAGAGTTCTTCGTGGCCGGTCGACAAGGCCGGAGGGATAAAGGAGAGGTTAAGCCACCCTTGCAATTAGTTAAGAACTCAGAAACAGTTGATTCTAAGGCTTTCTTGTTGGAACACTCAAGGGCTGGTGTTGTTTCATTGTGTTTATCAGAGAATGATGATGATGATGATGATATTAAGCTCAATCCAAATTATCATAATGTTGAATTCTTGATCACAACTGGACCTGGACCTTGCCCTCAGCTTGATAATAAGAATATAGTATTTGGAGCTGTTCTTGAAGGTCAGTAAATTTTTTTTTTTTTATCTTATAATTTGTAAATTCTTTTTAAAAAATTAAGAATCAATTTTGGATTCGCAAATGTCCCTGAATTTATAATTGGGACACGCAACTTTTATCAACTCTTCAACTACATATTTTGATTAACTTTTATCAAAATGTACTCAAAATATGATTTTTAGCTACACCAAACGGGTGGCAAGAAATATATAAATAATTTGACCTTTTATAATTCCTGGGTATAATTACTTGAACTGCATTGATTAATTGTAGGGTTGGATGTGGTGAGGACTATAGCTTCAATTCCTACTTACAAACCATCAGAAAGAATCAGGCAATACAATGATTTTGCAGAGTTTATTGGAGATGGAAGAGCCAAAAATGCTCGTGCAATATGGAATAAACCCCTTGAGACTTTATATATAAGTGATTGTGGAGAAGTTAAGGTTGTAAAACCTATGCTTTCTCCTACTCTACCTTAAGGAGGAATCCATTCGAGGATGGACTTGAGTCTGATTAGCTAGCTGGTGAGGCAATAAATTTATCGAGGAAATGATCTGTATGTGGTTCGAAATGTTTAAATTTTGTCGAATACAAGATTTAAATGTTATACGAGCGACCCTTTCTCCCATTATACCTTAATTATGTCGCTAATTGTTTATTTAAGTTCTATGCAGCCTGTGATTTTTCTATGGTTTTGAAGTTTTCACACAAGTATTCGTGTTCGATTTGTGTTCTTGCCTAGTAACAACTTCACTTCATTGTGGAAATGCATCAAGGCTAACACTAGGTCAGTTTTCAACATCAATCAACTGAATTTCATCGATCGAAAGAGGGTCAACTAGCCTATTTGGAGTAGTTCTCCTTTCAAGATATTTAGGATTTGGCATTCTTCAGCATCCCCCTTGTGAGGGAATTTTAATCTTGAATTGCCATTTTCCCTTGCATGTCGAGTGCTTGTCAAACAATACTCGTTCAACCAAAAAACGAAATATATCACCAAAATGAGCTAGTATTTCAATGAACATAACATAAGGATAAACACTTAATAAACATACAAATTTGAAGAACAATGAGTTATGAACCTCCAACGACAAATCATTGAAATATCATAGTTTGAACTTTGAAGAAAAGATTGCTCCTATTTTTGCAAATGTCTCTTCTTTCTTTTGGGCAATTCCATTTGTACATAAATGGAAGACAATGGAGGTTGACAACTTCTCACATGCATGCGGGCCCCATGTGCTTAAAAAATTTCAAAAAAAAAAAAAAAAAGTGGCCCCCCCCCCCCCCCCCTCATTTCGGTACATGTAGCATGGTTCCATTCTTTTTCCTTTTTGGCCTCCATTCCAGAGTCTTCTCAAGTCATTAATTAATTCTCAAATTGACTAATATGGCACTCATCCATGTGGACTTGTGGCAATCATATTGATTAATCAAATCAATTAATAGGTTATCCTGAAAAGTCTTGATATTTGAAGGTAACCATTGACATCAAAAACCAGGTTCTGAAACTCATGATTTAAAAATAAAAAATAAAAATTAAATGCTATTATGTAATTTGAGTTGATTATAAATCTACAAAATAAACGTTTGTATTGGTACTGAGGTTACTCGCTAGAAATCCTCTAACAACATCGTACCTTAGCCACCATGGATAAGAGTTGATGGTTGGTCATGACTTGGTGAAGGGAATTTTTGACATAAGGTTCCCGACTAGGGTTCCGATCGAATAGAATGTGGAGTCAACCAGTTGTGGATGGAGGGGGACCAACCTATTTCATCTTCAATGTATAAAAATAAAATTATGTAAACTTTTTTTTTTTTACTGTCACCCGACTTGAAATCTTTTTTAGTTCAATCCTGAAATCGTTTGTGGAGTCAACGAATTCGATCAAGTTCGAATATAAGGTCCATAATTTAGTTGGGTACATTTTATGAATAGTTTAGTTGGGATTTTAGAGAAAAATGCGTTTCGAAAGATTTTTTGAAAAATATACGATTGAAAACTAAGAAATTTTTTTGAATTTTATTATTTTATATAAAAATGTGAGGTTATTTCTCATTTTTCATCCATAAAAATGAAAAATATGATCGTTATCCATCACATCACGTCATCAATTTTGAATTTTTATCTCTTGTATGAGGTTCAATAACGATTATATTTTTCATTCACATTCTACAATAATGAAAATCAAACGGGACCCTAAATATTAAAAAAAATATATGTTCAGAAAAATAGAGCCAATTTCATTATAGGCGGCTGCATAAGCTGCGTGTGGGGCCTACTTTCCACTCTCTTCAAAGCTTAAAAATCCTTCTTCTCTGACCACCTTCATCATATCATATTTATTGTCAAAATGAGAAATTTCTCTGTTACTCAAATCATGAAATTATGTCAGCATTGACGAATTATCTATATCGACAAAACATGTCTTCATCCAATTAATTTGTAATTGAGTGTAATTCTTAGTCTTAATTTTCAAAAATTTTGGTCAAAAATTTTTTTAAAGGTTCAAAATTTTATTAAAAAGGAAAAAAAGATTAAGGTCATTTTTGTTTCGGATTAAAATCAGATTTTAATATAAATCAAAATCAAACAATCAATATTAAACACATCTTTCATGGTCCTACAACTTTTCAACCACACATTTCAAAAATTTCTATCACAATCTACTAAAAATCTAATTATAATCCTCACCAAACACCCACTAAAAAACTTTTATGGAGTTCTTGATATGTGTCCCAAGAAGAAAATTCTAGTGTCTTAGTTACAGGTTTTCGTACAAACTATATGATATTATAGTAGGTAATGAAGTTTCGTTTATGTTTGGTTTAACTAAAAAAATTAAGTCAAAATTTAGTCATAATTTACCCGACCCACAATTTTTATCAATTTTTCAACCACATATTTTATCGAAAATCTTATTTTTATCAAAATCAAACGAGTGCGGAGTAAATATGACAACAAATCAAGGTACAAGTAATATGTTCAATTATAATCAATCAACAATAAGGAAAAAGGATCACAAATGTCTAGATTATAAGGCAGGTATTATCACAAAACAGCCTTTTTCTGTTGATCATTGAAAGCTTGAGGATCAAATCTTGCTGAAAAACTATGCACCAAATGGCAGTCTTCCTCGTCGTCATCATCGTCGCCATTGAAGTTGAGAGCATAGCTTTCTGGAGAATACTGAAACTGTGTTTTAGATTTCTTTGGTTTACATAGCTTGCCAACTTTTCTTATGAAGTTCTTCCATTTCGGCCCTGCCACAACCTCCGAAAACTCCTTCAACTTCTTTAGTTTCTTCACCAACCATGTCTCCTTCTCGACTTCTCCGCCTTGCAATAGGTGACTCTCTTCTCTGCCGTTTTCGCCATTCCATCCTAAGCAAAAGGACCTAAAGAAGGCGCAGCCACCGGCTGAAGGTGTCTCTTCATAGACGTTGTGTACATCATTGTCATCATCATCGGCTTCATGTTCACGCTCGCTTATTGGCAAATAAGTGCTCATGAAGCCTTGTTTTTGTTGATGTCCGGCCATTGTGTTGAAAGAAATAAATGTTCGAAGTGTTGAAATGAATAGTTTAAACAAGGCAGGATACTCGATCTGAGAAGCTTCCTTTCCTTTGATCGAGGAATGGGTTGTTTATGTAAGTCTATGATCGTCCCGCGTATGCTCTTTATTATTTTGTGTGGGTGCAGAATTGAGACGGCAAAGAAAGGTCAAAGGAAGGTGCTAGTGAAACATCATAGAAATAGAGCTCATGAAGGCAAATGGATATCAAATTGGGCATACCTACGACACCTAAAAAATATTTAACACAATAAACTCTTAAATTGAATGAACGGGATTATGTCTTTGTTCGATTTCGCTTAAAAATTGATAAAAATTTGCATTAAAATCAAACTTCATTGTCACACTCGGAAAGTATATTTGATGGTGTGACTGACATCCATTATGTCAAACTTTAAAAAACGAATTATTTAATATTATAAAAGAATTGCAAAGAGACTATTTATAAAATGCAAGAAAAGGGTAAAGTATACTTTATTTTTAACAATTCTTTTTACAAGAAAAGGGTAAAGTATACTTTATTTCAAAATTGGAAGTGATGCGGACAATTATAAATTATATGCACCCACTTGATGTTGATGATGTGACAAGAAAATCGTAAGTAAGATTATTTTCAAATGAATGGCCAATTAATATTTTTAAAAGACGGGTGTAAGTTGCTTGTATACTTCTCTGCATGAATACATAGGCACGCGTTGAATTTTTTGACCGAAAAGACACCAAAATAAGTGTACATCAGAGCCCACCGTTCACACGGGGAGGGAGTCCACCTACAAATTTATATTTGTCCAGTCTTTCTAGCAGCCGCCTTCACTCAGTCTCAGTTTTTGATTTTCTGACAAGAATCACGTTTCACTGGTATATCTATTGAGCAAGTCTTTTTCTATTTATTTTTTTATTTTTAAGCATTTGAACTTTGGTGGAAGTTATCTGAAATTTAGATGTTTGTGTTTTAGAAGTTTTCTCATCGTATTATATTCTTGTCGGGTAAAGTGGGTGAGAAGAAATTATTGGTTTGTGTTTGGGATGGTAAATTGATTGCTTATTAGGTTTGGTTTCTGAAGTTTTGAGGTTTTTTTATATAGATTTGTTTTCTTTCGTGGGTTTGATGAATTTGGTATGTGCCTTTTGAATTCAAGAAGTATCCGTAAGATATTTCATTCCAAATAATTTGGGTTTTTTGCTGGAATTTTTTATATTCCTAGAATTCATTCTGATTTCAGGTTTTCTATTTGGCACTTTCTGTGTTGAGGTTTGCGAGTTTTGTCCTCGAAATTACCCCACTTCGATGTCTTTTGTATAATTCAATTAATGATACTGCTCAAAAATCTGAAGGAATGATAATGTGATGAAAATCAATGATAGCTATCTTTAACTGATTTGCCTCAGGACATCATTACCAGTACAATCCAAAAGCATTTGAAGCTGCTGTGAAATTTGGCAGTGCCTAGTGTACATGGTTTCAATTCGAAGAGTGCTTTTTGGAGACTTCGACTCTTCAAGTGATAGTTAGAATTGTTATTGTTCGAATTCAGCACTTCAAGACCTTGATTTATCATATTACTGATTTCTGGAGTTCTGAATTTTTGCTCATATAATATAACTCATGGTTTTGGGGATTTATTATTGAGGATGCCTCGATTATCTTTTGGTCTTGCAAGATGGAATCATTTTGCGGTTCTTCACTAAGAGTGGCGTTAGTTCTCACAAGTATATTATTGATACTGCAAACGCCAAGAATACTTGCTTCTGGGTCATTGAGAAACAGCAAGGCTTGCGGTACTTACCACATCAGCTATTTGGGTGATCCTAATCAGGAATTGTATTACTTAAATGGAAAATTGGTCAAAAAATATTATTTCTGTAAGGCTTTAGAAACGTATCGTGCAAAACATTGTTTCCTTACCAGAAATCTCAGAAACCAGAATTGCAGGTTTGGTTCTCTGATAGGTATGCACCAGCGCGTGTTATTATCATTATTTTTACTTGAACATTTATATTTGGGAAATGATGTCCCCGAAGAAATATGTATTTAATGGACATTGTCAAATTGCTTAAATTAGATTATTTTGTTGATACCTTCTTCATGAAGTTGTGCACCTTTCTGTTATTGCAGACAAGGTGCCTTCGGAGCCTGGAAGAAAACTTTTGAGAAACACAGTTAGAGAAGGCTCTGCAGAGAATGATTTTGATAAAAATTCAATATTAAACTCTAAAGGGCTGTACATGGCAGTGCCAGTTTTCTTTATTATATGTTGCGCCGTTCTTTGTCCATGCTTTCGTGCAAGGAAAAAGGAAACTGGAAATGCTGTTCTTGACAAGGAGACAAATACAAGTGAGCAAAATCATTTCCATTCTTTGGATACCCTGCTGTTACTTTCCAGGATGTAGTCTATGCTTTTATGTATAGATTTTTAGATACAACTATTAATCAGTCATTTATACAGATGCATATACTACTTAAAAGAAGATCAATCTCACTTGTGAAAAAATTGATTGAAGTTAACCTTTCCATCTAAATACAGATATATTTTCCACTGATGCAACCCTTTTGGCAAAAGTTATGGAGTGCGATAGAATTAGTATATTTTTGGATACCTTTATTCGGTTACTTGTGCGTTTATATTTACGTAAGTCTAAATTATTCTTGCAGTGGATTCAATCCTGTCTGTACAAATGAATTCTGTTTCTGAAAAGATACCAGGCAGTCCACTCCGAGTTCCAATACCAGGCAGTCCACTCCGAGTTCCACCTAGTCCTCTAAGATTTTCCATGTCACCGAAACTAAATGGGGTTGGATCGGTTCATCTCAATATGAGCCAAATTGCCAGAGCAACACATAATTTCTCCCCATCACGGAAAGTAGGTGAAGGTGGGTTCGGAACTGTCTACAGGGCTGAACTACCAGATGGTCAGGTGGTTGCTGTAAAACGAGCAAGGAAGGTATCGTAATCATTCTTTCACTAGACCAACCTTAACTTCACAGCTTTTATGTATTAACCTCATTGTAACAAATGATTTCGCATCACATTTTTTTCGCGAAGGCGTTGAAACATTGGTGGAAACATCTTCTTGCTCAATGTTTATGCTTTACATAACATCACATCTGTACATTAATTTTTCCTTTCCAGCCATGACTATCAGTTTCTACATCAGATTTGGAAAAAATGTAAAAATAGAAGATGGTTGTACGAATGGCTTCAAAACATGATATATACGCTTTGACAAAAAACTTTTTATGAAAGTAGGGCAGGGACACGTCGATTAAAGTAATATAAAAGTGTATGATTACTTTTCTTTATGTTTTTATTTAAACAAAATTATTATCATTTTTTAGTTTGCAATTTGAAATTTTGCTGCCGAAGTTTATCAAAATAGAAGAGTGGCTATTTGTTGCATTAAAATGACTCGGGGGTATATGTTGTGTAGCACTTATTAGTGCGAACATGATATGAATATTCACTCATCAAAAAAGTGGGTAGAGTGGATATAAAGTGAAGTTGACATGAAGTTTATATTATTACAGATTGTTAAACCAAATGTTTAGTAATTAGAATTTTTCTTTAGTTTTATATACTATACGCAAAAAATAAGGGACACAATGTCCTTGCAAATCATAAATCAAACAAAATATTAAAATAGAGCAAGCCATGCGAGACATGTCAGACACCTGTTGAAGGCTTTGCGTTCTTCTCTCATTGGAACATGTGGATGGGAGAAGGGCAGTATTGATGTCTGATATTTGTTAGAGGCTGATATTTTACCCTAGGAGGCTTGTTCGTGTGTCATAAATTGTTTGAATTTTTTGCGAATCTCAAATCAGTATCAAATGCAATTGTGGTAGATAGTGGCTTGACTATATCATGCGCATAAGCTCAATAAAGCGTATCACAAGCAATGTTACAGAGATCAGGTCTGACAAGGAAAAACATCAAAACTCAACATTGCCGTAGCTTTCTCAGCCCTACAACCCCCACTCTTAGCTATGGTCAGCAAACAGATTATCTAATGCTAGCAAGGGCACCTGTTACTTTCTTTGAGAATTTATTAAGAAATTTACATGTGGAATCTTTGGGCTGTGAACAAATGAAATTTGCATAGTTTACGAAGAAACCAACATCACTGAGGCTCAGATAGAAACAAAAAGATCCACCTGGTCTGGCTCAAATTCATTGATATATTGGTATACATAGTTATAACAGAAGGTTGCTGATATAATTATAGAATATCCAGCATGTCCTATGTGAACTTTGATTCTTCGCTACTCCAATCAATATTTGAAGTGTTTGGCAGTTGATATTTGTTTACCCGTGTGCATATTTCCACAAATTATGTTTACTTATTGAAAGGAACAATTTGCAGGAACTCTTCGAAACCCTACGAACTGAATTTAGGAGCGAAATTGAACTTCTGGCTAAAATTGAGCATCGGAGTTTAGTCAAGCTGCTTGGTTATATCAACAAAGGCAATGAGCACCTGATTATAACAGAATATGTGCCAAATGGTACACTTAGAGAGCATCTAGATGGTAAGTCATTTAACTCGAAGGCATACCAGTAATCCAGTTAGGTATACCTGTGTAAATGCAATATTTTGGCTGATGTTCTTGGTACGTGTTCTTGGCAGTTGAGAAGGGAAAAATATTAGATTTCAATCAGAGACTTGAAATCTCCATTGACATTGCTCATGGCCTGACCTATCTCCATCTATACACAGGTAAGGATCCTTTTACGTTGTTCAGTTGTTTTGGTAAATATTATGGAAAAATTCTAATTCTATACAAATTGAACATCATGTTTTAGTATCCAGACAGGCCTGAAAGATAACTACAGTTCTATTTACTATGGTCCTCCCTATTATATGCATCAATAACAAGAGATAGAAAAATGAATAGGTACATGATCCTCTGGAGCTGTATGTAAAGATGGAGATGCTCCCTGATACTTGTAGAGTATGTAGGGGGGGATAGGATTTGTGTGAATTGCTAAAGTACTGCGTTTGATGCTATACTATAATGAAAAATGCACAAAAAACACCATTCTAATATATTAAACTTTACAAACTTAGAAACAGCTGTGTATAACCATTGAAAACAACAGTCTTATATATTAAACTTCTTTCTTTTGTTTTCATTTGTATTCTTTTTAGCAACCCACAGTTATCGGTGTCATTATCAGAGGGCATATAGGCTTAATAATAACAAAATTGAGATAGAAACACGAGAAGAAGCTCCACAATTAGAAAGAATAGTGCTAATCTTAGTGAAATCTGGCCTCAGCCCGTGGTATAAAAGTATGGACTTGGGTCCGGATTATGAGAGTGAATGTATTAATTTATTCCTGGCATAATTATCACAAACGCAGTGCAGGGATAAAGATGGTCCTATACGTTCTAATACAGTGTGTAAAACACACCCTGGATGTTTTTGAATCATTAATGTCAGACAATGCTTTAGTATTTCTCTAACCACTTGTGGAAATTGGGTTCGAGGTTAATACATAGTCCTTGTCGATTCGACAGAAGCGGTTTGGCACTTTTAAGGGATTAGACAGACTCACAACGAACAAATTATGTAGAAATATTTAAAAGCAGAAAACTAAGAGAAATAGCCATGACATAGTGAAATGTGGGAAGCTTTGATATCATGTGGAAGCATCCAACAGAACCCCAAGTCAGTATGTAGCATAGCTTTGCAACCTTTTGAGCAACCCTAAACCCCTGAAGTATGCAAGTGTCAATATGGAACAGTTTTTTAGTTATTTATTTACCAATCCTTTCATGTGAACTTTCAAACCATATGGAAATTAAAATTATGCTTTCGTAACTCATGCTAAATTTGGCTCAAAATTAGTTCGTGTTAAAACTTGATACAACTTAACCTGATTTCATGTGTTTGTTCCTCTAGTGTTAATGGCCATTCATTTGTTGATCTTATGTCAGAAAAACCAATTATCCACAGAGATGTGAAGTCCTCCAATATTCTCTTGACAGAGAGGATGAGAGCCAAAGTTGCAGATTTTGGATTTGCAAAGCTGGGAGAGATGGACTCTGGCAAATCACATGTTTCAACAAAAGTAAAAGGCACAGTTGGTTACCTTGACCCAGAGTACATGAAGACAAATCAGCTCACGGCAAAGAGCGACGTGTATTCTTTTGGAATATTGCTATTAGAAATTTTAACGGGTCGCCGGCCTGTGGAATTGATGAGACTACCTGATGAGAAAGTGACACTAAGATGGGTAAATTTTTCCCTTTTATAAATGCGAGCTTATTTTCTTTAGTCCTAATTCAAGACTCATTTTATGAGAAAATCTTCGATTAATCAAGATGATGTAATGCTTCCATATGGCTAATTATTACGTCTCATGAAGTCACTAACTTGGTTAGTTGGTTTTACATTGCTGTAGAATTTTCTGAG